>JADNYI010000088.1:0-172411 GCA_015501065.1 Infundibulicybe gibba | reverse complement strand
CTGGCGCGCGTAGTCGCGTACAACAGCCGCCGTATATCCACACCAAGGTTTCCAAGGGCCGAAAGGTATTCACTCCTGATTCTTGACCTTTCTCCAAGACTCCAACCCGTCACCGACCCCTCTTTTATCAATGAGCACCCAACCGTGCGGGACCTGGCCCAGGGTACTATGCTACAACCCCAGATCAGTTCCACTCCTGGGCGCTCTCAAACCTCCACCGCGCACCGTTGGGACGCTGCTCAACCTGTCGCCACTGCGACTCGCCAGCGCACAAAGCAAAAGCTCAAATACATACTGCGCTCCCGCGCAACACTGCAGCATGAATGTTATAAGTGAGTGATGCGCGCCTCTGACCCCCAAGCGTTGAATAGGGAAATGCCGCCCAATTTGGGTCACGGAACACAGTGGAGAATCCGCCATGTGCTATATAGCGCGAGATGGCCGTACCTAGATTCCACCGTCCACGCACACTGATGGAGGTGTGGCAGCCGACTACAACCCAATTATACGGGTATTATTTTGAAATTACCAACATTATGATTCGTTTGCCATAACTAGCCATGCCTGGGAATGTAGGTTTTTCCTGATGGCTATTGCGTTTGTGCTCTCAATCAGTCGCTACACACCTTCCACGGACCCCAACCTTGATGATGCGATCATTGATCACCAGATTCTTTCTGATGGCCGTACTTCCACGGACCACAAACTTGATGATGCGATCATTGATCACCAGGTTCTTTCTGATGGTCGTACTCAGGATATATTTAGTGGGCTAATGATCGTGGCACTAAAAGTCTAAGCCGCAATTTAAAACGGCTCCCATACAGTGTAGAACATACCCCCAGCCTCACTGTCCCCCAAAGAGACCTCAATATAATGGCCCCAGTCTCGGCCTCCTCAATGTGAGACATTGAATTACTTGAATTGCTGCCACCTATTTACATCTTCGCAGGGCTGGTCCCCTAGTATGTCTTTCCTATCTGCGTAGCAGCCAACATACTATCATCCCAACAGCTGATAGGATTCCTGCTCAACACAGGCCTCTTTGGCATCCTGTCAAGCCAGATATGTACGTCCCCCAGCTACATGTATTGATCCCCGCTTATTTGTATATAGACGGATATCACCTTTCATTCCCAAATGATAAATTACACCTGAGATTACTAGCCTATAGCATGTTTCTCGCCGAGATGGCGCAAACCATTTTGACAATTTGCGATGGATATTGGATCTTCGTCACCGGATTCGGAGATACGTCTATCCTCATGTCCGCAGGCCGCATGTACTGGGTCTACTCACCAATTATAGGTGGAGCTTGTAGGTTCTACTGGCCGACCCGATATGCATCTATACTCATAAGCCTCGTAGCGGTTGTAGCCACCCACATGTACTCCGCCCATCGTATTTCAATTCTGTATAATTCTCGGACCCTTGCATTCATAGTAGTTGTCGTAAGTCTTTCGCCCCCACCGCCGGCACATTCTGATGAATGAGGGACAAAGATCTCAGTCGCAGAATTTGTTGCCGCGCTGGTATCGGCTTGTCATTTACGAAATCAAGCACTATCTGGGTCCAAACCCGATACGCACTACATTTCTGTGCTCGTAAATCCACGGTAACATGTCGGTCCATCATCTATTGACTGATTTTATCCTAGATCTGGACCGTGGCGTGTTCGTTATGTGACACCACCATCGCCGTTCTCATGACCCTCTGGGTGCGTCCAGCCCATGATCTCTGATACCGATCTCTAATACGACTACATAGCTCCTTCGCTGGGGCGGCACAGGGAGTAAGGCTACCCGGACCATAGTCACCAGGCTGCTGTGGTTGTCCGTCGAAACTGGTGTGATGCTAGGTGAGCATTCCCCATTCCCGTTTTAAGGGATCGATGCCTGAGTCTCTTCCAGCGGCTTTGGCGATTGCTGAGCTCATTCTACTTGTTGACCATCCGGGACAAGAATATTTCATCATCATTATTATTGCAATTTCGAAATGCCATTCTGTGACGTGGTTTGCATCACTCAACAATCGCACCGGTGCTCGGCGCCTCGAGGATAGCATCTTCGAGACGGGTATCCAGTTCCAGGGCGCCAGCACTAGAACGCAGACGGGCGCTCAGTGTAACCCACCCGTACCAGTTTGGCTTCCCAGCCATTCTTTCTCGCGCAAAATTGAGGTCCAATCCTTCGGTGTCTAGGAAGCAGTAGTGGAAGATATAATTCAATTCCAGTTCAACAATCCACGTAAATGGTATGCGAATATAGCATTCCAGTTGGATGAGAGCGCGGCTGGTGTTAGTCGAGAGTCGTTTGTTACGCCACCTTGATGCCTATGTAATCTTATGTGTTTTCTCATCCTATTTGGGACACTCGGATTGGGGCGATGGTCGCCGTCAGTGCCCGCCGCTCACCAAGGTCACCGGCAGCAGACGCAGCGCGCCTAAGCACCTCTTTGTTATGGAATATCACCACGGGGGGTGTCTCTGCCTCGAGCACGAACGGCGGCCAGCACTTCAGCAATTCCTAACACATGTATTCCGTGCACGACAGGCATTTTGATGTGGTCGGTCGACGCGATGAGACGGCGTGAAGCGGGCCCTCGACTTCCAGGTCATTAGCTTCTCTGGCACAACATCTACCAGTGATCTCGAGCACTCTCGCCAATATGCTTGTTCTCCAAATCAGTCATGCCCCCGACCTACTCGATCCACAGAGATGCACTTGTAAAATAAGGAGAAGGTTTTGGCATGGCTGAGGGAAGGAAAGGGAAAACGCGCATCTACCACCCAACTTCTGAAACGACAAAATTGAGCATCAGGTTTCGATCAGAGTCAAGGTAAAATTCTCCATTGGAAAACAGTCTAATTTCTATTATACTCGTAGTAAGCTTGTAATACAAACCAGATGGATATAGATACAACCGTCAGCCCCATTCGACTTGAAGGCTAACTGAACCCATGCTCAAGACTGTCATCGTCTATCAGGTCCCACCCATCCTCCTCCTCCACAATCTGCTCCTGTTTCCTCTTTGCTATGGGAGCCACCCGCCTGGACTTTGATGACCGAGACGGACGCGCGCGAGAGGCCGGATTGGCCGTGGTCGCCTGGAGCAGCTGCGCAAAATCCAATGGGAACCCGGGAGGAGTAGGCGGGGGAAGTAACGGCGTTGTTTCATGTGATTTCCTATCATGGATTAGAAAAGTACGAGATTTATCGAATACAGCGATGCCCACCTGCCCAACTCTGAGCTGCAACAGACACTCCAGAGGTTGCTTAGAACGTCGCCTGCCTGGTTGAGCGGCACATCCACATTTTGTGTGAACGCGAGGTAGGATACGTTGTAAAGAAGCATCGCAAGGGCCGTCGTGAAGGACATCTGCGGAGACGGGTCGGCCTCGACGAACGATTCCGTCATGGTTGTAGATACAGGGAGTCGCTTGTTATCAGATTCACCTGGGCTCGGGGAGACGACTGGAGTAGAGGATAGGTGTAGAGGGTGTTTCGTGTGCCATCTTTGATGCACACATATCAGTGCAAGTAGTTTGGAAGGGTTGAGCAGCGTCCAGCTTACCTCGCCCAGCTGCCTGTCTCGGATCCCCTTCCGGCACCAATCCATGGCTGACCCACGCCCAGCTTTTTACCTGACCAGGTTATCTCGAACGGTAGTTTAATACCGAGATAAAATGTTAAAAGGGAGAGAAAATGTATGGTGTGAGTTATCACAGCGTTGATATGGTCTGGTGGGTAGCCTGTGGGGAGGACACGTATTGCGAATACAACATGGAGAAAAACGAAACGGACTCACGTCGAATGTCTCCCGGAACAGGCAGAATCAAATCCCCAATAGTCCACTCGCCCTTCGTACCCGCTTTCCCGCCTATGGGGGGGCGTCCTCCCACCTCGACAACATTGAACGCTTCAACCAACTCCTGCACAAGGCCGGAACGTGCCCGCGAAATAGCCAGAGATAATGATATGAGCTCCTGTGTCTCGCGTGCGGCTGATTGAGTAGATGGTGGTGGGTGGAGTTTTGCGGCTGAGAGAGTGCGGCGACGGCTGGCGAGGGTTTCTCTAAGCACACGAAGGCGATCGCGTTCTTGAAATGATAGGATCGTTAATTCGTTTGTGGATGAACGATAGGGAGGTGGCGTACTTTGATCATTCTCTCGTCGTAGCTTTGCGAGACCCCCGGTGATTTCATCCACCCGCCGTTGATAATCTGACACACTTGCCCGGCGTGATCGTGATATTTGCATGCCCTCTAGCGCCTTCGAGGCTCGTGAGACCTGGTCATCGCGCTCCGACGCAAACCGTTTAGTTTGGAGGCGAAGATCGCGGAGACTGAGTGACGTTTGGGTGAGTGTTTCAGTAAGATGAATATGTGGACATGCCTACTGGGTCCGAAGGCAATTCTCGCAAAAGAATTGTCGCTGCCTGAGCTCACAGTTTTTGCAGTCCATACCGGTGAAGTCGTGGTTCGAGATGGCAAGACCACATTCCGGGCGGCCCGCTTTGTCAGCAAGTGGCTATTTGATGAATTTCACCCAAAGTCTAAAGATCTCAATCAGTCGATGCAGGTTCACCTAGCCCTTGAGCAGACGGGTGCTGTTTCATTGGAATACACTTATATTTATTCATCTAGTTTGTATTACAAGCTTATTACTTATGAGTTAGATATTAACAATTCACAGAGCTAGTATATACCGGTGGCGGAATGGAATTAGTATAGTAGCTACAAAATGCGGAGGTAATATGTTAGAATGTCAGCGAGGTTTTGCGAGCCTTGATGTCAATATCAAACGGTTTTATGTGGCTAGCTGGGATTAGTTCCAGTCGGGGTGGCACAGCACTGTACTACGAACCTAGTGATCCCCGATGTAAATTCAACGTTTGGCGGACACTTGCCCGAAGGGAGCCGGATACTGAATTGCGAGGCGATGCTGGCCATGGTGAGAAGCATTGTCGTCTCCGCGAATTGAATACCTTGGAGACCATGTCAGATCCAGGCTCATGTGATTGTGTTTCAGCTTACCTGGACACGTCCGGTGCCCAAATCCAAACGCGAAACCCCTAGGGTCTGGCTGAGTTTCTTTCCCATCCGCATTCGTGGGGTGGAAACGGTGTGGGCTGAAAATGAACGGATCTGGGTAATTCGATGGGTCGTGCATGATGGCCCTGGTGGAGTTGAAACGTCAAACGTCGCAACGGGCGCGCAATGATGCCCACATACCATACATTCGCAATAATGGTAGAATTCTGAGGAATCCTGAATCCAGCGTATTCATCCTCCTTCGTAACCATATGGGGAAGCGCTACGCGTGGGCTATTAGTGAGCGTGCTTTGTCATTCACGATGACGACAAATACCAAAGTTTGCGATTGGAGCGTAGCGTAGGACCTCTTTGAGCACAGCATTAAGGAAAGGAAGGCGGTGGACGTCAGATGCACACGGGAGCTGATCGAGGCCGATGACTTCATCAAGTTCAGTATGGAGCTGAAGTTGGACCGCAGGATACAACGCCATCAAGAGAATGAATGAAATAATAGCTGAAACTGTCTATATTCTCTGGTCAGCTGGGACTTGGGCGTTATGTGGAAGGCTGTACCGTGTCTGCGGCGCCTGCGTAGAGCCCCCCTGCACACCACTTAATGATATCCTCTTGTTCAGCATCGACGAAGGCTCCTCCGTCAGGCCGTAGCAAGCGTGAGGTGAACGACTCGGTATATTTTCCAATCGCCTGTGGTGGACGAACGACCCAGGGTGTGTGAGTGCATATTCAGCGATAAAACTAGACGAAATCCGTCTTACCATCTGTTGCTTCACCCACTCATGCGTAACCCCTGAGAGGACGTCCAGCCGTTTCCTCCACGATTCTCCTTGTTGTTTCCATCCTGTGCCTGGGAGCCACGAAGGGATGAAACGGACTATGCATAGACATCAGCCACTTGTTAGTACAAACCCAGGTGAAACAACCTATTGGGAAATAGTCCACAAGCCACCGGCCGGGCGCAGTCGCCCATCCAGAGATCTTGGCGGCCTCCTCGGCAACGGAAATAAATGGGTCATCCTCTAGAACAGTGTAACCGTAGGCCATCTTCATTATGACCCCAGTGGCGTTCCTAAGCATAACCGCTCGGTAAACCATTCCAAAGCAGAATCGTTCTGGGCTACCTACCTTCGAATATGGCCTTGGTACTTCTCAGGACTATTCCGCAGTCCGGTGAGCAGTTTCCCCACCTCTGATTCAAGAAGGGGCCAATACGCCTTTGTCCCACTTGATCCAAGCTCGCCTCGCAATATCTTCCGGTATTGTCTATGCCGTGCGTCGGAGGAAGAAATATTGAAAATGGATTTCCCTCGGTCGCATATCTCGTGGTACATCCATGACTTGGGCCGGTCGGAATATATATTTGCACGCCGCTCGAGGAGCTCCTTGACTGATTCGGCGTTATTCAGCACGATTATCAGTCGATTGTATACGCGAAACGATATGATATAACCTGCGCAAGATTAGAGGTGGGATGGATATAGAAATGATTTACTTGCTTTCAAACTGTTCCCCCCAGCTGAAATATGTTTTCCATGGTTCCGACTTTGGGAGTTGATGTTTAACACCAAATAGGAGGCTTCCGTGAGGGCCTGGAGGAAGTGGAAGACGATATGGCCAGAAATGGATGACAATACAAATCGAAATTGAAATGAAGAGGAGCGACCCCAGAACGAAGTTCGAATCCATGGCGAAGTGGAATGGGGTTCAAAATCCAATGCTCTATTGGAAATAGGTTATCTTATACTGCGTTAGCTCAGCCAAGTCGACCCGCGGCCGGCGGCGAATTGAAATGATGAGGGGATATACGTGAGCATTGAATTGGATATGGGATAGTAACTGTCGGGGAGGCTATCCGATCGATTCGATCAGGCTTCGTCGCCACAAACGTATCCCCCTGAGTCTTGACCATTAATATATTACATCGCGAATCCGCAGGTACGGCGCGAACTAACAATATATTCCACATGGACCCAGATTAGTTCGTCCGAATATGATGGATCACAACCGCTACGAATGCATGCCGCAAATCCGAGTGATAACGGCGCCATGATGACGCGAGTCAGTAAATTGACGTCGGAGATTCTGCCTAATAGTATTGCCGCTGCGTAGCGATCCTGAGCTCGGCCATTGTAGTGACTCGACGAATTTATGTGATCTAGTTGCACAGGATCCACCTCCAGAGGGAAATAAGTTCCACCCGACTGTTGCAGTAAACGGTGGGGGCAGTTTGAGACGCACAGACACTTGCTCCGATCTTTCTACAAGATGGTTATCCGGATTGGGGCGCAATCGCGAGAGGGAGAAACGCTGGACGCCACTATGCCGCGTCTTGAAGCACAGCTCTGAGGTACTGAGTCATTGAGCATTCATACAGAACCTGTCAGGACAAACGGAAAGCGGCAGCATGGCATCCGGCCTAGTTCGGTTGAGGTGGGAGCTTCTTTGCTGTCGCATCGGGAGAGTTTCAGCCCGGCGGTTGTTATAAGTTTCAACTCCTCGCGACCGGTCCTGCTTGCCTACTTTTGCACCACGAGGTGCCACGTGTGGAAACTATTTGACTTGGCTCTTGGGAATAAACAAGGCAGAACATGTGCATGAATCCTCGACCCCTTCAAGCCATTGCCTCTCAGTGCGCTAACGTCCAGCCACAGATCCCCTCGCTTCCTCGAGTTAATAGTAGCCCTTCAATCCTTTCACCGCCACATTTTTCTTATCTCCAGCCAAAGGTTTCAAGATTAGGCTTTGTCCGATGCGCGCCCCGATTGAGTTACCTGGAGCTTGGAGCTTCAAGTCCAATGCAACGAATACTCTTCCGGACCACCAAACCCCGCGGAGGTATTCCCAGACATGCGCTCGTCGCTCGTATTTGGAGCTCAAAATAACTTATTGTGAGAAATCCTTGGCTCGGTTGTTACCCCGGCTCTGAGCGATCTCTGACAAAGGTTAAATATCAAAGTGGATATACTTTAGTTAGTTACAAGTTATCAAGCCACGCCGCGGTAACGAATACCGTCATTAGAAGGAGCAATCCATTATGGTGTTTTTCAAAGACCAAGGACCTCAGCAACTTTCTCATCGCGGGGAATCATTTTGATGCGGAAGGGGACTGGCGAGCGGCCGGAAAGACCGTCATACTCCTTCAGATCTATGGGCTCCCCTGGGATTTCCTCCATCCTGAAGGCCCATAGCATCCGGGAAATTGCGAGCCAGACTTCACGCTCAGCAACCCACATTCCAGGGCAGATACGACGGCTGAAACCCGACAATTAGAGTGCAATTAACGTGGAAAAGGAATTTCCTACCCAACGCCAAACATCCAATGGTCCCGTTCCATGGCGTTGGATAAGTTGGCCGACTCTGCGGAGCTGGTTCCGTCATTGATGTAACGTTCAGGCTGCAAAGACAAGTGAGGTGAGGGCGCGACATACTCCATAGATAACGGAACGTACGTTGAAAGTATGGGGATCAGGGTGTCTTTGGGCATCGTGATGCATGGTGTACTATGAATGACAAACTTAATCACAGGGCCACGCCGAGGACCTATAATTACTTACTGTATTGAGGACAACAACGGTGTCTTTTGGAATAAATTGGCCCCGATAAGTAAAGTCTTGGGTGTTAACGTGGGGGGTGCCTAGCCAGAATGGGTTGTGGCAACGTTCGACCTCCTGTCGAGTTGTCGCTATTAGCATCACCTCGGGTGTCAAAATCGATCCAGGACGCACCTTGATAATCGCATGAATATATGGCATGTTCTTCTCATCCTCAACTGTGGGGAGGCGGCCGCGGCCGACGACACGATCGAGTTCGGCATGTGCTTTCGCCTGAATTTCGGGGTAGGCAGGGATGAGAGCCGAGAACCATTGCATAATTGATGCGGTCTGGAACCAAGGGTCAGGATAAGCATTGAAACTGATTGATAATGAGCACAAACAGTTTCGACCCCCCCAATCATGAAAGCGGAGCAAAGAATAGCCATATCCAAATGGTCCAGCTCTTCCTCTTCTCTGGTTAGAAGCATGGTTTTTACCAAGCAATCAGGCACATTATCGCCACGCTTCATACAAGTGTCGATCTCATTGATCATCCCGCCATACGTCTCCACTAGGTCAGCGTGAAGTTGCTTCCCACGTGTAGACATATAGTTGGGGAGACGTTGGAGCACGGGAACAAAATCGATGATATTGGATACCGGGCCGGTACAATTCCTGCATTGCTGTCAGTGTCAATGATCGAATGGCAGTCTACCGATCGCTTACATAAATTCGCGAGACAGCCGGAGAGCGCGCCCGACGAGAGGGTGGTCAATGGTGTCAGTGCGAATTCCAAAGACGATAGTGAGCATGTTATTGAGTGAACAACGGCCTGCATGTGGCTGGGGGTTGATCGGTGCCAAACCGGCTTTCCCATGCCTGTAGAGTTCTTGCACAAGGATAGTGGCTTCGTAATCAAGAACGTCGGTGTATCCCTCGACAGCGCGGGTATTTAGGGAACCAGTAGCAATACGGCGGTGTTTCCTCCTACGTCATGTCAGTTCTGAAACACCAACTGATGCTGGCAAAGTTACTACCATCTGTCATTGTAGGGTGTAGCGGTGATACCGCGTCCAGCGAAGATGATTTGCGACTTGAGATACATCTCTTTGCGGGAGGAAAATATGGCACCATTGGTCACCATAAGATCCTTGACCACCTGAGGGTCTGAGACAATAACAAAGAGCTGGTTTCCTAGCCATAGAGAGTAAAGGGGGCCAAATTTTTTCGCCCAGTAGTCGAGAGTGAGCTCAGGATAGTTGGTCAAAAATGGGAAAGATCCTGTCATGTTTTCGTCAGCAGGATGGCCTTCAGACGTGTTGAAATGAGGTTACCAAGAATGGGTAGTCCGACAGGACCATTGGGAATGGAATTTCCATGCGCATCCTCCAGTCTCCGTCTGAAGAATGCTCTAGAAACTAAGTATACCGTGGCGGATACAATTGAGGCAAGGAGGACAATTCCCTGGCTGAGAGTCGGGAGGAGACTCCCGTGTGATGAATAGCTGGCCATTTGTTAAAAGTCAAGGACGGTATGTCGTCAGGACCAGGGGGCTGGAGAAAACTGGGAGAAAAAAGGAAAACGGTGAAGCCTTTTAAAAGATCTGGATACCAAGAGTTGTCGCAAAATGGAGTAGTGTAAAGAGTTAATAGATGATCGTGTGGTAGAAGCACATGTGTCGGAACAAGTGTGTGGGTGAAGCCTTTTCAAAATGGTTGGAACGGCTGCGAACCTCAAAGCAGTTATCTGGCAAGGTACAATCAGCTGAATGAGAGGTTGAAGGTTACCTCCCCCAGCCGACTAAAACTGAGAAGGACAGCGTGTATTGATGGCCCCTCCTTTCGGGAAGGATCTCAGCATCAATGGGGCATCGCTAAAAATCAACTACGAACGCACAGGCCCAAGGGGAACGGGTATCGGGAATGCCAAGTTTGGAAGTGAGAGTTTGATTCAAATGACAATTTTGACAGATGCGCTTGTGGGACGTTTCCAGTGATACAAAATAGACATTCGGAAATCATTAGAATTGATCTATTTGGCATGAATTGTGGGGTTGAGCAGTTGAACATTAGTGAAAATTTCCATCAACCATTTCATCAAATGCAGTACCGAGTGGGTATCCAAAAAAAGGGACAACAGACGACATGTGCGATATTGGCGTGGTTGAAATAGAGCCGCCGATGTCCGCGAAAGAACTGCCTAGTCGGTGTTTCCTGTCGAACGCGACATGCATCACCCCAGCATTGTTTTTTTTTACCAACAAACAGTAGGTACAATACATTACCGGAAATGTCGGTCGCAAATACCTGAGGTCCTGTTCGTGGCGCGAAGATCAACGGAGCCGCGAGCTTCGCTGGGAGACCTCGAACTTCTATGCCCTGGGAGCCGAAGTGGCTGCTGCGTGTTTGAGATGCAAAAATGTCACGGATGCGACTTCTCGGACCCAATGATTGGCGATAATCAATGACGAAGCTACCACATATTTAGTGCAGAATCATGGGTACATACGTCTTGTTTTAGAGAAACAAAAATGGCTTGTGGGCTCAGCTGTCTTCAATTCCGTGATCAACTTTCATGAACCAATGAGCTGACGAGCCGGCAGAACGCGGCCGATGCCGGCGGATTTGGAGATTATTTTTAGAACATGCTAATTAGCACTATCCCACAGTCACTCCGTCGGCAGCTGCTTTCCTTCAGCCAGTACAAAATCTCGTCCATCACTTCCAGCAACCAAGTGCTCTTATTACCCCACCTGGACCGGCTGTTAGATCGACCTTCTAACATTGTATTGACAACATGGTGCCTCCCCACACGCACAGGCTTGCTCGGTACCCTGCCTGGCTTACTCGATGGGTCGGGTACCGTGCGGCGCCTCCGCCAAAAAAGCCAGAATACATCATCTGGCTCTGGTCGTGGATCGGAGCGTTTTGCGGTATTTCAGTCATACAAGCAGTTTTCGGGCAGGCCAAGTACTTCATCGACCGTGATGTCCCTCTGATGGTGGCTAGTTATGTGAGTGCCACAGTTCCTGACCGCTTCCATCTTTCTTACAACGCATTTAGGGCGCAACTGCAGTCCTCATCTATGGTGCTATTGATGCTCCCCTCGCTCAACCTCGTGCCGTATTTGGTGGACACTTCATCGGCGGACTTATTGGCGTCTGCATCACAAAACTTTTCCACCGGCTTCCAACGGAGGCACGGTTCGATGAGCTGGCCTGGCTTGCGGCATCCCTGTCCTGCGCGACGTCGATCGTGGCCATGCAAATGACGGGTACCACTCATCCCCCAGCTGGTATGTACCGGCACTTGCAAAATGATCTATCACTAAAGAGGATCAATAGGTGCAACTGCCCTCCTCCCAGCGATAAATGCGGATATTCGGAACATCGGATGGTATTACCTTCCTGTTATCCTCCTCTCCTCAGCCCTCGTTGTCGTTGTTGCTTTAATTACAAACAATATCCAACGTCGCTATCCCTCCTTTTGGTTCCACCCCGCTGTCACAATTCCTGCCCCCGTGTCTCCAGATCTGGGGGGACCTGAGACAGTTTCAGCAGGAACAACAAAAGCTGAGAGCCACGAAAACCTCCCGAAAGCATCAATTGTTGGAACATCAGCAGTTTGATGTAAGCATTACCTAATTTCTTGTCCGATTTTACTCACCCAAAGATAGAGCGTTCTAATTTTTGCGACCTTCGGTCCCTTCCTAGGAGGGGTAGAATATACATGTACAATGTCATGGTCATAATTTTCGTTGTATGCATCCCATTGTATGAATTGAACGATCAACTTTGGTCAAATCAGACAGCCAGTGTCGGCGCTCCCGCATATCGCCCATTCGTATACCGCTATAAGAACATTCATCACGACATTGAACCTCTTTCAACAGCTTTATCCATCTCGGACCGATATATACCCCGCTGGATAATAGCAGATCCCCCAATCTTTGAACAATGAAATCTAGATTACGGCGATACGAAAACAGAGATTATACCGATTATCCTGAAAAGCTCCAAACGGACGCGATCTGTCCAGCACAGAAATAATCAAACATGCTAGCACCCCAGAATGTGGTTTATCGACTTTACCTGAATCTGGGGGTTCTGGCAATGAAACCTGTACATCGGGTATCGGGCACTTGAAGTTATTTCCCCACTAAGATGTCCACAGCTACGGTGGCATCCCATTATGCACGTCTACGGAGGGCACAAAGGCCTTCCTACATAGATGTGGCGTGGCCCATTGTATGAATAGCGCCGCCCCACGTGGTCTATAGACCTCCATCTGACTCCGGGTTTCTTGATGTTAAATAGGCGGCGTTCGGAAATATAGTAGAACTAAGCGACTCGGAAGCGCTGGTACGCGAGTCGGACAGGTGCATTGCAAGGATGGGTGTGAAAGACAGCTGCCAGAAATTTGCCTGTCGCCGCCGCGATGACCAGAAGTTTTCAGGAAAATAAATCAACGACCTTGATGGAGGCACCACCAGTAACGGAGGTGTTTCCAATCTACATCTTGTCATGGGAACATTCAAATTTCAAAACAAATGGGGTGGATGGAAAAGATCACCCGAAATAAGACCAGGTCGAGTCTTTCAAGAGGCCTGCTGCAATACGTCGGAGAGCTTGGGTCGTCTGGGTGTTTCGGCGCTCCGGGAACCTCCAGGCTGGCGTGTTGAATGACCCCACATCAAATGCAGCGCAGGAAGCATTGAGCTCCCGCGGGGTTCCTGCGAGGGCGCAGGGGGGCAAAGGACAGGCAATGTTTGACCAGTGGCATCGGGTATGGGGAATCTCGGAACGGATCTCCTTGGGCCCACCTCAGGAGACACCACCGGGTGGATATGTCAGCTGTCGGGAGGTTTTACAATGTGCGTGGCGTCGCACGCTGTCGGGAGGCGGGATTCAGTGCATACGAAATCACAAAAACCAGCGTTGCCCCCATAACAAAACATCCTGTGATAACGGTACATGTTACTTATTCAATCGATTCAGGCAAACATGCCTACCAGCGAGTGTAGAGGCCTAAAGGAACGGACTCCACGGACCTAGCCACATAGACCGTCTGGGCACGTCAGAAGAACAATTGAATCGTCACCATCTCGGGAGCAGGGGTTGCTGCTCAATGTTCGAACTTCGAAGAGTACTTACCGAGTGACTTCAGATATCGGTCAGGTGGACCCATGTCCATACTCCACGCTAGTGTGGGCGTGCTCCGGCTTGGCACCCTGTCTATCAAACGCTGACACACTCCATGGATCATAGGATTGGATGAAATCCGAGGTCCATGGGAGTCACGTTTTTGTTAGTAATCTGACATGAGCTAAGTGGCTGTTCAGCCCGGGCAAAAGTCCGGGAGAATTTAAGTTTCCAAACAAGCGAACCTGTGAGTATTTCGCTTCGAGCGAAGTTAAATTGATTCAGCGAGCTACATAGAGATGATATTAGTTTGGTGTGAGCCAGGCCGACTTGCCAAGATAAAACTCAGAGTTAACGCTGCTCGAAGTGGAGTCGAAGATCTAGACTGATGTTGATATACTACCCCGGTTCGTGCTTCTAATTTCGATCCAGTTTCCAAGTGAAGGCTCGGTCATGATCGAAATGACAAGAGCGACCACACTTACTTAATGCAGGCGTACTGGCAGTAAGTTTACAGAGTACTTTCAGTGTCTGCTGGGCGCAGCATAGGTGAACAAATAAAGGAGCGGGAATATGGCAACGCATCTTGAGCCAGACATCTAGAAGGAATGGTAGACTACCACTGGGAGTTGTAGCTAGGGGGCAGGTCCGTGATGTCCCCATCCTCGAGCGCTATCTCTACGAGCGGGGTGCCAGATGGGATTCCTTTCCGCCGGTTCGAGCTTTGAGCATGCAAAATGAGATACGGGTCGGGGATAACCGAGGAGTCATTGAGGTGATCGCCTCTTGTGTCGCCACCATCGTGCGCGATATCTATGAGCGGGGCCCTGGATGGGATTCCCTTCCGCCGGTTCGAGCTTTGAGCATGCAGAATGAGATATGGGTCAGGGATAACCGAGGAGCCATTGAGGTGATCGCCTCTTGTGTCGCTATCATCGTGCGCGATATCTATGAGCGGGTCCCTGGATGGGATTCCCTTCCGCCGGTTCGAGCTTTGAGCATGCAGAATGAGATATGGTTCTGGGATAACTGAGGGGCCGTCGAGGCGATCACCGCCCGTGTCACTGTCCTCGTGCGCGATCCCTATGAGCGGCGGGGTCCCGGATGAGATTCCCTTTCGCCGGTTCGAGCTTTGACCGTGTGGAACGGGATACGGGTCGGAAATACCGGAGGAGCTGTTGAGGCGATATCCCTTGCGAGTATGACCATCTGTCGAGGGTCTAGAGGAGGTAGCATCAAATGGAGTGATAAGCCGGAGTTCAATAGGGTCATCAAGACCGATGCTGAGGTGGCCGATTCTTCGTCGGCGATTGTATCTCCAGAGAAGGAATGCGCCAAGGCACAATACCATAGTTCCAATGATGCTCCAAACCATGGCTCCAATAGGCGTGGACGCGTTCAGTTTATTGTGGGGTACAGTGACTGTAATCGATGGTACAGCGGGGGACGGTGGAGGTGGATCGGTTGGGGGTGATGAGGGGGAAGGAGTTGTTGAAGGTGATAGTGCATTGTCGATAATAAGATGATTGAGGGTAACTGGAGTTCGGTCACCATCGGTGTGGTTGTATAACGCGGTGACCTCCAAAGAATGTAAGCCAGGACTGAGCTGGGGGGTACTGAAGTAAATGTAATTGGATAGATCAGTGGAGTTGATCGATGTGGCTGGTCTATGAATGCTGAATCCTGATGAGAACCTTAGGCCCACTGTCTACCGTATATGCTAAAATGGGGTCCAGTGGCAGCGGTTGACCCGGAAAAGGCCGGTGCAGGGGTATATATCCAACGCAAGTCACAGACGTCCCTAACAACAGGGTGAGTAGACGCTGGGTGGAATATGATGGATCAACGGACCAGTAAAGTTGAATTTGAACTGTGAGCCACTGGTTTGTGTCTCCATGCCATAGGGATACAAGGAAGTGGGACCATGCCACCCTGAACTGTACACGATAGCTTGATCAAGTCTATCGACTAGCAAGGTGGCTGACCCGAGCGGAACAGACGGAGAAGGAATGTATGTGATATAATCAAACCAGAAAAGCGCATTCGAGTCCGGGTACACGGCACTGACATTTAGTGTTACTATATACTCCCCATCCTCGCCAGCAAAGTTTTTCCCATCGCAGAGGAGCATGTTATTTGAGAGTGATGGCCTCCAATTGATTGGTGGGATGCCGGTACCGTTGATAAAGCAACTTATAGGGGTACCCAGGTTAGTACCAAAAATCTGCGGGCTAGAGCCTAAACTTGTAAACAGGATGTATAGTACTTGGGAACAACACCACGCTTACCTCGGAATTGGAAACTCAAACTGCTAGAAGTGTCCACGGCAAAATGCGTGGTGGACCGGAATGGTTGGCCCATGCCCCACCTGGGTCAGGATTCCCTCCAGCATACTTCCAGTACCCCGCATCAGAGTTCAATATCCAGTGGTTGCCGGCGGAATATTGTATTTGGGGATCAGTGTCATCCACGATGACCCTTCGTGGAAGTGGCCGTGCAGTCATATGCGGGGGGAGGGAAAGTGGGGCGGATAAATCACAATGCAATGCGTGCACCCACGGATCTCGCGAAAAGCGTGAACACTTACCAGCTTATCGGCAGAAAACACGACTTGTGTCCCTCTCATTGTCGTAGGATTGTATCATATGGACGACAAGCGTGTGGAAGATGATGGTATATAGAACGACAGTTACGTACTTGTGCGTGGCGATGCGGGGCCAGCGAGTACCAACATATGATAGGGCGCGGGGGAGTTTGCGGCAAGTCTATGGGCACTTATTGAGGAGTCGAAGTGGGTAGATTATTCTCACGAATGGTTGCTATGCCAGCCTGCGGCTGACATGAAGACGATGGCGGGCAATAAATGTGTGAGCAGTGTGCACACTGTTCACACGACCCCGGGCACATTTGTGCCTTAATTCTTCGGTCAAGACAATCCGCTCACATTATACATGAATGCAAGCTGATTAGGGAGACACTTTGCCTTATTGCGGTTGTTCCGGTCTGTTTCTGCGCTGAGAGTGCAATGTATTTTGACGGGTCCGGGGTGGTTTGGTATACACTTAGAATTTTAATTGACCTTCAACGGATTTATGAGGCACCTCATAACAAAGACACGACTACACGAGCTTTCGAAGTCTGTCTACGAGAGATTATGAGACACATGCGGTAATCTAAAATGTAAGCCACTCGGAAAATTGTAATTGGATTCCCAAGTCAACGCACCTCCACTCGTGCGACGACAAATGTACATTGGTCTTCGATTGGCACCCATTCACATTTGCGCTCACCATCAGTCTTCTAAACAGACTCTTACGATTAACATTTAGTGACATGCTGCTACTACATTCTTTTACGCAATCTGAGCAGTCCCTTTCTACGCCCGGTGCCTGCCGGGCATGGGATAAATACAAATCAGGAAGGGAACCACAGCACACCTGGCGCCAGATATCCGAAAGGAATGGTAGGCTATTATTAGGAGACGTAACTAGGAGGTGGACCTACATTCCTAGTGTCATTATCCTCATGCGCTATCCCTATTTGCGGGGCCCTGGATGGGATTCCCTTCCACCAGTTCGAGTTTTGAACATGTAGAGTGAGGTACGGGTCAGGAATAACCGAGGGATCGCCGGGGCGATCACCTCTTGTGTCACTATCCTCGTGCGCGATCTCTACAAGCGGGGCCCTGGATGGGACTCCCTTCCATCGGCCTGAGGGTCGAGCATGTGCAATGGGATGCGGGTTGGGGACACCCAAGGGGCTGTCGAGGCGATAGCCCTTGCGAATACGTCCACCTGCCGAGGGCATTGGGGATGTAGCGTCGAACGGAGTGATAAGCCGGAGTTCGATAGGGTCATCAAGCCCGAGATTGAGGTGGCCGATCGTTCGTCGATGCTTGCGTCTCCAGAGCAGGAATGCAACAAGACACAGTACCACAATTCCTCCAATGACGCCCCCGACAATGGCCCCAATGGAGGAGGCGTGCTCAGCCTATTGTTATGAATAGTGGCCGTAGTTGGTGGTATAGTTGAGGGCGGTGGGGGTGGGGCAATTGGAAGTAATGAAGGCGGGGAAGTGGTTAAAGATAGTGGCGCATTGTCGACGATGAAATTGTTGAGCGTAACTAAAGTTCGGGTTCGAGTACCATGTGTGTGGTTGTATAACATGACAACCACCAAGGAGTGTGGGCCAGGACTGAGCTGGGGAATATCGAAGTAAACATAATGAAATTGTGTCATACGAGCAGTTGGTCTGCGAATGCCCACAAGAACCTCAGGCCCGCTGTCGACCGTATATACTAAGGCGGGGTCCAGTGACGATTGTATGCCCGGAAAATCAAAGGTTGCGGGGGTAGGAATCCAACGCAAGTCACAGATGTTCCTAACGATAGGGTGAGCAGATGCCGAGTGGAATATAATGGATTGACGCACCAATAAAGTTGAAGGTGAACTGCGAGCTATCGGTTTCTGTGCTGATGCCTTGATTCATAGCAGGCTGCCATCCTGAAGTATATACGACAGCCTGGTCAAGG
The DNA here is from genome assembly GCA_015501065.1 of Infundibulicybe gibba. Classification (NCBI taxonomy): domain Eukaryota; kingdom Fungi; phylum Basidiomycota; class Agaricomycetes; order Agaricales; family Omphalinaceae; genus Infundibulicybe; species Infundibulicybe gibba. Next base: position 154,155 of record JADNYI010000088.1, on the reverse strand, counting down.
CTATCAACTAACAAGGTGGCTGTCTCTAGTGGGGCGGAGGGAGAGGGAATGTATGTGATGTAATCAAACCAGAACAACGCATTCGGGCCTGGGTGCACGGCACTGGCGTTTAGCGTCACTGTATATTCTCCATCCTCGTCGGCAAAGCCCGTCCCATCGCACTGGAGCATGTGATTTGAACGGGTTGGTCTCCACTTGATTGGTGGGATGCCAGTACCGCTGATAAAGCAGCCAATGAGGGTGTTTATATTAGTACCAAAAATTTGCGGGCTGGAGCCTGAATCCATAAGCAAGATGAATTAGCACCGGGAACCGCGGCCACGCTCACCTCGAAAGCGGAAACTTAAACTACTAGAAGCACTGACGGCGAGGTGTGTAGTAGACCGGAACGGTTGGCCTGATTGCCCACTTTTGTCAGGATTCCCTCCGGCGAACGGCCATTGTCCTGCATCAGCGTTCAATATCCAATGGTCGCTGGCGGAATATTGTATTTGAGGGTCGGTGTCATCAACAATGACCCTCCGCGGGTGTGGTCGCGCAGTCATGTATAAGAGGGAGGGGAAAAGGAGCAGATAAAACACAATGCAGTTCGTTTGAACGACCCGTAATATGAGCCACGCAGTGATTGTTCTGCACACATAGTCTGAATCAGAACTAGCTATATTGATCGATCCGGACTCATCATGTAGTCTCCATCGGAAAACATGGTTTTACTTGGGGTCACTTTGGATACGCTTCGAAGTGCTCCCGAAGTGCCCGAAAGCAACCAAACCCCCACGGGGTAAATTTGGATTTTCCTGATGCCGGATGCCACAGCGATAAATACCATCGCCCGCACCTACCAAAGCCTATCTATTGGACTATGGATGAGCCTGGGGCGCGGGGGACCCATGAATTTCATGAAAAGCGCGCACTTACCAGTTTATCAACCGAAAAATGCGTCTTACGGTATCCCTCTCTGTGTCGTAAAATTATGCCCATAAAGGATGATAGTCCATCAAAAGCATCAACCTTGCGTGGGGGAGAATCCATGATGATATGTAGTATACACCAGATGCTGGCATAGTGATACATCACCATGCCATAGTAATAAGATGGCTCTGATACATCATTAGCCTTAATTAACAATTCAATTGATATATCACTTACTTGCCAACTGACTCTAGCGGGGCATCCATGGCCTCCCCAGCAGGGCGCCCTCTCGGTTGTGCCACCCCTAGTATGATAGTTATGTGTTGCGTATGGCGGTGCGAGACAAGCGAGTATTGATAGAGTGCAGGGGGTTTAAATATGGTGCATTTATTCGAATTGAGAAGTTGGGTTCTCGCGAGCGGTCGCTTGTTCACACCTACTGCTTACGTGAAGGCGATGGCGATGGTAAGCAAGATATGTATGATCCGAGGCACATCTATGCCTCAGAATTCTTCGGCAGACAAAAGCAGAAAAAATGTCAAGACAATCCACTCATATTACACATGAATGCAAGTTGATCAAGGAGACACTCTGCATTGTCGCGATTGTCCCGGTCCGCCCTGTTGGTTTCTGCACTGTGCGATGCATTTTGATGAGTGGTTTGGTGCGATTTTTCAATTGAGCTTGGACTTGCGAGTCACGCGGTAATTTAAATGCAACCACTCGTTTTCGATCCATACTCGTATTATGCGAGGACGAACCGAATTCAGAACGTCCTTGTCAAATTCGATTTGAGATCCAAGCTTCCTGACGCCTCCCCCGTATTTTTGCCAGACACTAGTCCACGAACTCTTGGTTCGAGCTAGAACCGAGAGATTCAGAAATGGTATTCCAACGTGGAAACTGGGCTGACGGACTTCAGGTGTTGGCAAATATTCAGTGACCTTGGGCTATTTGTTGATTATACCCGGGCCATCCTAGCCTTTCTGATCATCCAGTTCTTCGCAGATCGAGTCAGCCTAAATGGGAGTTTATGAGGGGCCTAGTACGTCTGTTCCACAACAGAAAAGATACCAAGGACCCATGTGCAAATCAGCGACCTGTGTGAAATGGGGCGATGTGCGCGCACAGTGTGCGTCCACACACCTGTCCCTATGTCGCGGCCAGTGACCACTACTCCAAATACTTTGGCAGCTCAGCGAATCTGACCTCGAGACTGCAAAGCCATAGCCCCCGCCTGAGCTAGGCACTATCGGATGCGGGTGGTAGGGTTGCAATATAGCTGGGCGGGCGCTTGCGCGACGAGGGAGTAGGACACCGCTCCACGTCACAGTCGGTCACATTCCGATTCGTTGGGCGCGTGATGTGAAAGATAGTCGGCAAATCCCGCTCCGGGCTGGAGCACCAAACTAATCTGTCACTGATTGACCTCACCCGCAACGTCCGCTGCAAGACTTAAGAGTGTTACTTCTGGGATGCAAGCGCTCTAAATATCCGAACAAATTTACAGCAGGGAACGTTTTAAATGAATTACCAAGTCAATGCGCCTCTATCCGTGCGACGACAAATCGATATCAGTCTTCCATTGGTACTCATTCACATTTGCGCTCACCGTCAGTTTTTAACTTAATAGACTCTTGTGATTAATATTTGGTGACATACCATCCCGCCCTGCTTTTCAAACCCTCCAAGCTGGTATCATCCACAGTGGAGCTCGAAAACAGCCGAGAACCCGCTGTTGACCCACTTTTAATATAAAGGTGGCTCACAAACACGTTTTCACAGGAATTGGTGAACATTAGTGGAAGACCACCGTTATCAAACAGCCGACCAGAAACCCCGGCCCAGTTACAGCACATCCGATAATAATCCATGTTACAAGGGTTGTGATTTGGAAATTGATGCTGAGTGTTTGTTGAACCGTACCCCCCGCCCTATCAACGCGGCGACGAACATTGATGGTGGAGTATAAGTATTCTGATGTGAAATGTCTTCACTCTTGTTCTGCAATAGGAATTTTATCCCAATTGGCGTGTTTCTCCGGACAATTTGGTTTCTGATTGGTGGGTATTTTCAGCATGCTGGCTGGACGTCTGACGTCGCGCTTCTCAAACCCCAAATATAGGTATAATTCCCCATGACCGCCTTATTAATGTCGGATTCCAATACCTTTCCTGGCCGCTACATTCTCTTATCCAATTCGAGCAGTCCCTTTCTACCTCTGGACCATGGTCGTTCTAAACATCATCGTGGTTTGTATAAAATCGCAAACGCTCCTATGCGTTTCTACAGCTTGCCTCGCCTATTAGTCTCGAAACAGCATTCCCACCTCTCTTTTGAAACCCCTTCCACAGTCACCATGCAATCAAAATCTTTTATCGCCGTCCTTTTGGCAGTCAGTAAGTGCCGATCCATCCACAAAGTGTATTTTTGCTAAGCCTTCACAGTGACTGTGTTCGTTTCTGCATCCCCCATCCCCGTTTCCTCCGGCGCAATTTCGGACGCCCATATAGCAGTAAGTTCTCCAGTCGTTTCGAACGATCACCCAGCTCATGATTCAATTTAACTAGGAGGCTGATTCTGTCCTACCCATTGTTGAACGCGAGCCCGAGCCCGAGCCTGAGCCAATCTGCCGCTACGCCTGCTACTGAGGGCTACAGGCAACGCGCCTACGCCTCCATTTTTTCCTCTGGCAAAACAAAGTCTCAGACCTAGAATCGATTCCCGGCTGAAACCATCCAGCAATCACGCTCTTTACACCCGTCTCCACTTTTTATTCCCTGGGAAAGCATCTCGTTCATACCCTCGACATTCCTGTTTTAATAGTAGTTGTGCCATGTATCGCTAGTCGCCTCGTTCGCTATAAAAATGGATATTCAGTTCTCAGTTAGTGCTAATAATACCATTTAATCTGAGGTCAGCTTCATTTGCCTCTCAATTTGAGGCCCTTGGAATGGTCCCGTTTGTGTAAGTAATTTTTTTCAAGGTCGATCTCAAGTCGGGGGATGCTATCCGCGAGTCGTGACCGGTTGGCCCTCTGGGGCTGCTTGGCTATAATTGGTTCTCCTGTTCGAGCCAAATAATCCATCATATTAGCCGCCACGATTTTCGCGCCTGCTGTCTTGACCTGACTTCGAGTGTATGATTTTACTTCTTTCTCCTGGAATTGGACGCGCATAGTAAAGGGATACCCAGGCTTTCTTGCCACTGGCATGCCCACATGCCATCCATCTTGGACTGGTGTTTTTTACCCACGGTGGCGAACGTTCTTGGGTTTTCGTCAATTTGAGTTACACGCCCCAAAATATCGCTGGATGTGCATTGGGAAAACTTAAAAGGGTCTATGATTGCCTGCATTTGATGCGCACCCAGTCATGCCATTTCCAGCTCCCTTGACATTTGCTTTGTTCATTTCTATTGCAACCACCACAATCGGACAAGGGTTCGATCCTCTGCAACACTCCGGAGCTGCATCTCCCTATTTTGATGCCCCATCACAATCAGGGGTTCCAATCGCAACACCAGCGGGGTGTGTTGTTGATCAAGCAGCATTCATTGTCCGCCATGGCTCGTTAGTCCCCCTTGAAACCAATATCCCTTTAAATTCCCAACCGATATCTTTTTATTTCCCAGTCGTTATCCAGAGCCAGGGTCTTTCACTGGATGGCAGGCATTATTCTCCAAGATTCAAAACGCGACATTTACGGCCCGTGGGCCGCTGACGTTCCTTCCCTCTTGGACTCCACCTGTCGACGACTTGCCTCACGAACCTCTCTTTCTTTCATCTACCGGAGCAGACGAATCATTTTCGCTTGGAGTGAAGCTAAGAGAGCTCTATGGTTTCACAAAAGGAGGGGAGAATTTAACTGTTTGGTAAGATTCAACCTATCATATGAAGAGGCCTCTTACGGCTGGTGATTTGATGTTTAGGTCTGCAGGCCAACAACGCGTTGTTGATACTTCGACATTCTTCTTAAGAGGATACTTGTCTCAGGGGAATTACTTGACTACTCCCTCGTCTAACAGGGGCACCATAATTGCCCTTCCCGATTCCGTCAACAATACCTCGGCTAACTCGCTCACCCCTTCGGCAGCGTGCCCTGCTTATGCTACTGGCGACAAAGGATCGGCAACTTCGAATAATTTCAGGGCGACATACCAGCAGAAAATCGCCGATCGCCTGAACAAATTTCTCGATGGCCTTAAGCTCGTACCTACTGACATCGGTGTAATGCAAGATCTGTGTGGATTTTCTGCCGAAGTAAGTGGAGATACGCGATTTTGTGATGTTTTCGAATGTAAGCCGATTTTGGATTGTCATCCGCCATGATGTTATGTTGAATGATGATAGCATCAGAGTGGCTAGATTATGAGTATGCTCATGATTTAAATTACTACTACGGGTACGCGTATGATAAATTTTTGACATCAGGGCGGCTATAAAGTTCGGGAATAGCTCCGGTCCTGGAAATCCTTTCTCCGCGACCGTGGGTTCCCTTGGGTCAAGGCCATCACAGATCTCTTCGCACCGGGCCTACCAAAAGCCCGACTCCTCCGTTGATAATGGGATTTACGGCAAGTATTTGTATGTTTAGTTTGTAATTGATCCTCAAGTTCCTCAGCATGATAACAATTTCCACCGTGATCTCGGCGCTCGGCCTCTGGAATGCCTCCCAATTCTCCCCTCTATCACTCACGAAACCCAACCCAAATCGGCAATTCAGATCCTCCTATCTCGTCGCCTTCAGAGGTTATGTAGCTCTTGAACGACTCTCCTGTACTACCCCATTCTCGGAAGATGAGAGGTCAGACATGTTGCAACGTACTTGGCCAGTCCGACGCGAAGACGACCCAAGAAGTATTTGTTCGAGTAGAGTGAGGATAGTTTCTCTCGACATGTGCCCTTCGCTAAAGCCAGGCTGGTCGTAGGCGGATAATGCACCTATCCCAATACCGGGATGTGCGTCGGGTCCCGGCTCAACTTGCCCGTTGAAATCGTTTGTTTCGTATGTCAATACTACCCGGCAACGTGCAGCTGGCGATTTTGTCCAACGCTGTGGCCTTGTCGGGGTTGAGGGTGTCACTAGCGTTGCTTCGTTCCTCACTACTACTCCTGATGATGCAGTGACACAAATAGTTGGGCTTTGATCAGCCTGCCTCACTTAAGGGGCCATCATTTCCAATTGTCCCGGTTTTAACATCGAAACATGGTAGTACAGTTACATTCTTTCAGTCTTGTTCAGCTATGGACATACATTGTTTGTCACTTTCCTGGATGCAAGAGTACCTTTGTATAACCGTCAATTCGTTTGTCAAATTTAACATAGGCATCTGGGGCATCCTCCAGAGGCAAATTGTGCGAAACAACAAAGGAGGGTTTTGCCTTCCCCGAGATGATAAGATCGCGGAGATAACGATTGTATGACTTGTGCAAGGGGGTTTGAGTTGCGAAGATTCTACTTATTACAAGGTTTTGGTAACTCACTTTGACGTTGCATTGACCAGTACCAACAGTTAGTCCCTTCTCGAATAGTTTCCCTGATTACAGAGTTAGGTACGGCCGAACCAAATGCCGGATCCCACCTACCGAACGGAAATGAGATGTATCCCCTTCAAGATGATGAGCAGACAACAAACAAAGACTCGATAATGGGGCTTACTTCGCCGAGGCGGAGTCGGGAGCGCCAGGGTCGCTCGGGACATAGAGTCCCGGAATACCGAGGCCGCCCGTAGGACGGACGACCCGGATAAGTCCTTCAAGAACCGCATTGGGCTGCTCCGTTTTCCCGTCTCCCGTTGTTGCCTGGTAGCCAACAGCTAGAAACGGTTTCAATTATCCCGCAACTATGCTAATCTGTCCACTTGCCATCGACGCCACGATCAACTTCTCGGCTATGTGGCGTGAGCACCTCACGGCTGTGGAGAATTGTCCGAATACATACCCATTCCGTAATTTGAGAATCTGGTCTACTGGATCGCTATCCCCGAAGTTGATGGGTGTGCACCCGATCTCCTTGGCCTTTGCAAGTCGTTCGGGGACGCGGTCGACAACATAGATTCGGAGGCACCCCGGAGACGGCGGAATACGCGGCCATGAGCCCAACAGGCCCCGCGCCAAAGACGACAACGGACTCTCCCGGTCGAAAACCCTAAATTGTAGATGCTCAAAACGTAGCCTGACCCTTAGATGAATTAATAGCTACGGATAGCTGGACTCCATGCCACCCCTGTCATGTTCAAAATTAGATGTTTGAAGCGTGGGATCTAAGAAAACTCTATACCGTTGGGAAGATGTCTGCGAGGAGAGCAAAGTCTTCTTCGTGCTCCGTTCCGGGGGGTAATTTGAGCGCGTTGAAATCTGCGAACGGGACTCGGACGTATTCCTAATGGGAGTTTTTTTAGAAGATTGGAGACGATGCGACATTTATGACGTACCGCTTGTCCACCTGGGTATGGTCCCATGGAAACATAACTGAAATGTGTTTAAAAGTGTCAATGAGCGTAGGCACCAGGAACGCACCCGTATGCCCTGATCAGTCCAGCTGGATATAAGCACTACGATAAACCAGTACAAGCAGTTACGCACCCGCCAGCCTGGACATTGGTGTTAGTAAACACCTTGTGCCGGGATAAAAACTCACGAAGCCAGGATTGACATGAGTACAAAAGGCTGATTTCCCTTCCTCGCAATTGAGACATCTCCCACAGGCAACGTTGAAAGGCATGACGACTCGATCGCCCTCTTGGAGAAGCTTTCGGGTGATTCTATAAGTTGACCAGTGATTATTACAATATAGGAACAACGTACGGTCACACCGGTGCCAACCGCCTGAGAATTCATGGCATTAGAAGTAACCCCAGATGATGGTTGATAGGATACTGACATCGACGATTCCCATGCTGCCAACAAAAATCAGCGTTGGATTGGTTTACTAACAAACATTTAACGTACTTCTCATGCCCAAAAACTATTCCCGCTTGGGCCGCGGTACGCCCCTCGTACATATGCAGGTCGCTAGGGTTAGGTGGGTTATTCTAGAGGTCAGAGGTATGAAATATTGGCTTCACCTGCCGCAAATGCAAGTCGTCGTGACTATTCTCGTCTCAGCAGAGGTTTCGATCAAGAGGAGGAACAAGCTCGCCTTTCACAATGATGTCATCGGGGTGCAAGATCTTTGGCTTCTCGACGGTTTGAACGGAAACCTGGAACGGTTTATCATAGACAACAGCACGCATGGTAGCCATGTTAGTGGTCAATTCGGGATATTGTCAAGTATGTGATGGTAAGTGGGATAAATGGGAGCGTTAATGATATACGCTCCAATGGATGGTACTTATACGTGCTCGCTGCCCAGAGGGCTGAGAAATGGATGGTCTCACATCAGTCAGGTGGTCTGGGGTTTTGCTTCGATTGCATGGCCAGTCTGAGCTCCGATATGATATTGATTCGATGTACAGGGACAGTACTCTCTCGCGCAGTTGAGTGTTAATGGCCGCTGAGAGCGTCAAACATTAGTGAATCAGGGCTGCGCGTCATATTCAGGCGGCCAAGGTCTTACTGTTCAGCATTGACGATTCCATGACATGTTGTCTTTGTACAACCTGACAGACATGGTTGGCAGACTGGGGTACTGGTTAGCCAGGTGATGTGATTAGAACGATCAACCCTGCGGGAAGGCGCTCGCTGTTATGGACATATGAAAGAGGTTTAAATGATTTCCCAGAGAAAACCTGGCATCTGAGAGGAAGCCAAGACCGTGAGAGTGCATCGTGTCTTATACGAATCGCCTGCGCGGGGCCCGATGGGGAGCGAAGTCTTACCATCTTTTGATAAACTAGTCAGGTTGACGGGGAACCGTGGAATAGATGATAAAGTTTGCATGTTTACAGTTTGAGATGTGAATATTAATCATCGATCACTGGTCGTTGCATTCGCTCACGGAACCAAGTCCCGAAACCGGTCTGGAGGAGTAATACTCCTCTTACACCACTCATCACCATCGAACGCCCGCTTCCACACGAAATTTGGCACAAACTGAACTTCCGTCAGGCGTCTGCAGGTTTTTGTCCAAGGAAGAATGAGCTCTCGAACTTCAACGTCAGGGCCATCTCCCGGTCCCAAATCAGAGTCTGGAATTGGAGTGCTTGGCTGCCGCTGAAACGTCGTTTGTGTGTCCCCGCTCCTGAGGAGGAATGCGAAAGCGGCGGATGCGGGTCTAAGGAGATGAAGAACCTCTAGGTGTGGCAAGCGAGACAAAAACTGGGGACCGAGGCTAAGGAGCGTATACTATGAACAGGTTTATTCAGTTGGGCAGAAATTTTGGAGGAATGAGTATTTCACCTCTGATGGATACCCGATTTCGTACTGAATACAAAGCTTCCGGAGTTCGGGAAACAATTGTGTGATTGGATATAGTACTTCGCTATCCCAGCGATAAAGCATGATTGATAGGGATTTCAGCTGCGGTCCAACATCTCCTAACCGCGGGAAGAATTTGGTATTGTCGATTAGCTCCTTTCCTTCAATGAAAACTTCAAGGTGCTCCACGGGACGCCCGCTAATCATGGGGAACACGGAGGTAATTGGGCCGGCGTAATGTGTGAGTTGGGGAAGCGAGCCGTGTTCTAATTCAAAATATGGTAGATGGTTCCAGATTGTTAATTTCTTTAGTGATAAGCAGCTCGCAAGGAACTGTTTGAGAGAATGCAAAAGCACATTATGCGCAGGAATAGCGGTTGAGGGCCAGGATTTCCCAGGAGGCATGCGCAGCTCGAGGCTTTCAAGAAACGAGAAATGAGGGGGGTTGCCGTGGCCACAGTGACTCGCGAAAAAGCTTGCAGATCCGGTGGTCCAATCAACTCGCATCCCGCGGATATTCGGTGCGCAGGATATTGCTAGCATATGTGAATAATTGCGCTCCATATCACCCCGCGTGCGCCACAGAGTAAGATGAGTGATTGGTAGTGTGTCAAAGGTGGAATTGCGTTCCGCGTTACCTCTAGAGGGCATGGTGCAGTATTGAATTGATAAACTCTCGAGTTTGGGAAAGTTTCTAATGGTTTGATAGATGGTGTCGGGGAGGAATGCCTGATGGAAGACCAATTCTTGGAGATTGACGAAGGAAGAAGCGAGATCCGAGATAGCGGAGTATAATGGGAGCGACGCAAAGAAGACTTGTGGACTGTGTGTGTGGCCCTCCATATTCTCTGCTAGCCGAGGTGCAGGTGGCACACACCACGAGCCATCGGCGTCTACGACAGCTATGGTGGGATCAAACCTGCCGAAAGAATTCGCTGATGCGTACGAGATACCGATGGTAAGGGAGGTTGGCACCTCGTTCATGGTCCCTCCCCCATGCGAATTCCAAAACGACTTGTTCCCCGTGAAATCAAAAGGGGTCAACCATTGGAGGTTGCGGTATAGAGAACGAATTCCGAGCGAACGAAAAGCCCTGCAAACGTTGATAACTGCAAGAAGGTCGGTGGGGCGTTCCATTGCCTCGAAGACAGCAATCCATAGCTCCTGAGGCAGGGATTGATAGTCCAACTGAATTTCGGACGGCAATCTGTATGTGGTTAAAAACCGGGCCCTCATTTTGTATAAACTCACTGATGGTTATCAGAGGGCATTCCGTGTTGCATTCGCTGCGCGTGATGCCACCGTTGGGCCTGATATAAGAGGAGGTTGAACAGATTTATATAATCCTGAGGTAAATATCACAACCCAAGCCGATTGATCGACGATTTTACATAAGCTCCGCTAAGCCCCGCCATCCAATCATTGGATGTTGCTTATCATTTGTCAATTTGCGTTATCTAGATTCCATGTAGACACTCCATGGCGAAAAAGAAATCAGGCAGCACTCCGAAGTCAACCGCAAAGGCCGCGAAAAAAGCCAAAGCTGCACAAAAGACCGAGCGCAAGGAGAAGAAAAAAGTCGGCAAGTCCAAGAATGAAGACGACGATGAGGATTTGGAGGGTATTTTGGACAAGGTATTCCTCACACAATGCCTCGGACATCTTTCAGAGGATTGATCCGTGTTCAGTAGATGCGGAGAGAATGGGAGGCAGCCCACACCGTGACAGAAGAGCTCGCTGAGGACCGCCAAGTAGACGAGCAAATGCCACCCTGACAGCATGCCCCAACGGTAACCACCTCTGGTGCATTGGTGGAGAGTTCTTCAGTGAAGACAAGAAAGCAGTAGGTGCTTATTTGGCTCAAATGAATAATGTTGACCCTCTTCAGTATTTCTACAAAGATGTATTCAGATACACTCCTGAAAAGGTGACTCCTGCAATAGACTCGAACCGGGACGCTGTGCCGACGTGTTTAGGATGAATGGCGCACGTTTGTCTCCCAAACTTGCCCTGGGCCGCGTTCAGCGCATGCCGTTGTCGCATCTCCTGCTGGTGGTGGCAAACTATTTTTGTTTGGTGCGTTACCATAATACTGCAGTACCTAGCTAACAAGAGGAGGGTACTCAGGCGGAGAGTTTTCCTCATTACATCAGAATACCTTCCACCACTATGGCGACTTTTGGTGCTTTGACTTAACGACCCACTCCTGGGATCGGATCGATACAAAAATTAGGCCAAGCGCTCGATCAGGTCATCGGTGGGTCCATTTTTCAAGTATTTCCGCGTCGGCTATGTAAATGTCTTGGTATCTCAGGATGGCCATCTGGAAACACTATATCGTCCTATTCGGAGGGTTTTATGACCCAGGAATTACGAGTACGAGCATTCTCGTTCCACAGCCTTTCATGTTCCAAATTTCTCTTTACTTTAGCTCGATATTTGAACGATTTATGGGTGTTTGATACTCAAGAATACAAATGGCGTCAAATAGAATTTAGAGACACTGATCTCAAACCATCGTAATTATGAATCACGATCTCCGTCTGACCAGTATTGTCTGACCACTATCGTTCCCCGCAGGCCTCGTAGTGGATTCTCCTTCCTCCCAACGCCTGACGGCATAGTCCTCCATGGTTCCATTCATACCTCTACCTGCTTTTCACAAGACTGAAAAGGCAATCTCAGGTGGATATTGCAAGGAATACGTCAAAGGCAAGCGCCCCGTCGGTGTTATGCTTTCGGATACTTGGTTCCTCAAGTAAATTTTTTGCAACTCGCCCGTTCTCGTGATCTTATATGTTCTAGGATGTCTCTGTCCCCAACCCCCTCCGCTTCAGCGGCCAAACCCAAGTCGGCCGACACAAGTCCGTTAACTCTCAAATGGGAGCGCCGAAAGCGCCCTGCATACGCCCCATCCCTCCGCTCGGGGTGTACAATGGCCTTGTGGGCTTCAAAGAACACTGGAGTCCTCTTCGGTGGTGTCACAGACGAGGACACAGGCGAGGAAACATTGGAAAGTGTATTCTGGAACGATCTGTGAGTCGTTTTCAGCCAATGGTTGGCGCATGTATCAATCATATTCCCAGATATGGGTACCAGCTCGATGGTAAGGGGCGGTGGATATCATTGACACTGAAGCGACCTAAGCCGAAGGGTGGGGCGAAGAAGAAGAAGAAACCAGCAGTGGTGTTGCGCCAGTTTACGAACCCGACGACGACGAGGAAGGCTCCGATAGCGGAGACGATACCGACCATGGAAAGGCGGTGGCACCCAAATCACCCACTAATAAACTGCCTGTATTAGCCGTGGTATCACAGGAGCCCGAGATCGACCCAGACGACCCAATCCTGACTGTGCCGTTGGCCCGATACAATGCGATGCTTGCCGTCTTGCGCAATACCCTCTATATGTACGCCTCACATAGATTCTTTTTTTTTTTTTACATTGACATTTCCTAGATACGGGGGGATTTATGAACGAGGCTCAAGAGAATATACGCTCGATGACTTTTATGCTCTTCCGTTAGACAAGCTGGATAGGTATGTTTGTCTGAAGGAGAGTGGGGTGGTCATCGCGGATGGGGAGGAGAGCAGCAGCGAGGATGATGATGACGATGACGATGACGATGACGAGGATGGTGATGATGATGAGGACGATGGGGGCGATGACGATGGGGGTGGTGAGGAAACTGTGAAGCCGGGAGGTGTACAGGATAAACATGACAATGACAGTGATGAAGAGCCGGCTGGTGATGAGCCATCACCTGAGGTGGATGAACCTGTAGAAAATGAGCCATCCCAAGATGAAACCGTCCGTTCATCCGTGCAGCAGCTACACCCAACTAACCCGCCCACAGGATGCCCTCCGGCTGCAAGCAACGGCATTCATGGGCGTATCCAAAGACACCACCCGCTCCGCGGAAGATGTGGTCAGCACCCCACTGCCTGGTGAAACACTTGCCATGTTCTATGCCCGCTCGCGTATGTGTTCGACGCGCACCACCAAACAATCCTGATATATTGATTTCTCGTAGGAGAACACTGGAAGCAAAAGGCCTTCTCGACAAGTGACAATCGTGGTAAACAGCTCCGGCGCGATGGATTTGGGCTCGCTCAAGAACGATATGGTGCGAAATATGCTTTTCTTCCTCGGATGTATATATACGACTATTTCCCTAGCCGAGTATAAACCGATTCTACAAGAAGTTGAGAAGATTCTGGCTGAAGCGGGACTAAACGAAGAAGAGATGCGGAGGGGGGCGGCTGGCGGGCCAGCAGGGTCGAATACAGGAGAGAGCAGGAATCGGCGGTGAAGGTGTATCTAGAATGAAAGTGAAAAAGATGAATGTTAAAATGTGCGGGTATGTGGGACATGCGCTTACTACTAACTTCACGGTGCACTGCGGTGGCGACCATTGAAATCAAGCGAGCGTGGTGGATTCTTCGTCGTTAGCATCGTGCATGATCAGAATATTTGAGGGGGAGATGTCACCGGTTCACCATGCATACGAGACTGGTATCAAAATGCATATGATTCAAGGGCCGTTCAAGTGGTTAGCATAGAAATAAAACAGAAACTGATAGCCTGCTCACTAAATGTCACGTTTGGTTTGCACGAACTCGCTCATGGTGCAGAATATAATTGAGGCCGGCACCCACCATCGCCAAATTTTCGCCCGGGGCGAGGGGCGGGTCCAATGGTAGTCCTGACACCGAGGAGCCGGAACGAGCGCAACAGCCCGGGGGGGGGGGGGCACAACGCCCGGGCCGCCGACGCGGGAAACTGGTTGCAGGGTACGACGTGACATTTTCAAGCTGGACATGATATTGGTCGTGAGCAAGCAAGACGTTTGCCAAATTTGCATATATTTGACTAGAGAGCTGTTATTTAACCTGCCATGATCAATCTCCTGCATCAGGATTCAGATAGGGTCCTACCGAATACAAGAGATTACAGGTATCAGCAGATTCTCCCCGTTGACAAATGCTCATTCCAGTTCCTCTCCTGGCTCTCCAACGGACGGGTTCAGGGTTAGCTTGCTGATGGATAAAAATTCGGAGTTCTTCAAGGAGTTGGACGCCAGCGGGCCTTTTCGGACATTTATCCAGATATCGCTGCGGTTCCGAGACCCCATTTTAACAAGCTCAATGGGATCTCGCGATCATCCTGGGGTCTGCCGCTACTAAGCGGAAACCGGTGTAGTAGAGAAGAACGAGCTCTCAAGAATCGGGGGAACGAAGGCAGTCGGTGACCCACAGAAAAAGAAGATGAGTATGGGTGAATTGGGCGCGACGACGTACCGCGCGAGACGTAGACTTGTAACGTGTTTCGTATATCTTGTAACATGGATTGAACTTGCGTGAAAACTTGTAACGTGTATGGAAAACTTATTGGGGAGAAAATTGGGTGATCACAAAGATAAATTCGAACGACGCGTAGGTCGCCTTTTACAGGGATAGAACGAAGTCATGCCGTGCGCGTGCTCTTGCGCTGGCAGGTCCAAGATGATAAGATAGGAAAATGATGGTATGAAATGGGAATCGAAGCCGACCGACGATCCTTGCATCGCGTGAGTCCGAAGCGACAGGAATGACTCGGGGAGCATTCACGCGCACGGGCCTCTATTGGCCCCCTTCAACCACAGAGAGCCCGATGCAACCTGTACGTTCAACCCTGCCGTCTGTCACATTGAAAACGTTTGGCGCGCGAGTCGATGATCCTATGGAAAGCGAGAGATAAGTACCAAAACAGGAAAGGGAGTTATAAACTGGGCAATATACTGATTCCGTCAGAGGACCAAGACCAAAAGGGACATCCGTCACGACGCGTCGCATAGACGGGGAGAGCGTTGGGCGCGAGCCGAAGCGAGCATGTCGATGGATCGTAGAGTGAGCGTGAAACTGGGGGAAAGGCCTAAGTATGTGTGTGGCCCGAGCCACATGGCCAGTGCCACACTGGCACGGTGGTCGTCGGATTTTCGATGGCCAGTCTCATAAAGTCGAGTGGACGATTCAACACATCGCAAAGGAATGGATGAGAGCGTTTATATAGGTTATAAATGTTTTACATGGTATGATGCTCTTCATCACGATATAAGCATCAATAACTCATGTATCGCAAGGACAAGGATTTCGTTTCCGGTGTTTGAATTGATTTGGCCCGGCGCGAATCCCCCGTGGGCCCTCGGCTTATCAGAATAAAATGGTTCGTGTCTGTTGATCTTCTTTATCCTTTTTTGTCGCCATGACCTGGAACCCGCTTTCTACAGATTTTCGTGGAATAGGCTGACCTGAGCCGAACAGATGAAATTAGCTGTTTTCAAGTCCGCAGTCAACTGCCAGGATCCTGCATTCGCTCGGCGTGGCCTGTTTCCTAGTGGAATCTCTCGAAAGAGAGCACTACGACTCTAGCACTAGCCATACCAGACTCAGAGGTATCGAATAATTCGTAAGTTTTCGCCGTGCCGACGACCAAGGCCTGGCTATTGTGGGTTGTTGTCTTATTGCCTCGTGAAGCTGCTTGTGTTTGTTCTATAATTGGACAATGCTAAATTGTCGAAATGTTGCGTATACGGTACTTGGCAGGCCTTCTATGTTCCACCGTAATCCTCGTCCTTTGCCTTACCTTCTTTCGATTTCTCCCACCCAACTCCCTTATTGAGCCCGCAATTACAACACAGTTCCCGGTGCCATTCCCTTCAAATTATACCCCGTCTCCAGGGTGGGTCGAGTCAAACTTCGCGCAGCCGGACGTCAAACGAAAGGACTATCATGAATGGAATGCGCGCACATTACGCGATTTGCATGTGTGCATGGCCTTGCACAATTGCGGGCGGAACCAGAAAAAAGTCGCGTTGCTTGCGGCGCATTGGTTTCAGGAGGCGATAGTGGGCGATTTTCGAGGCGGCGAGGGAATTTGGTGAGTAACTCAACAAAACAACGCTGAACATGCTCAATAGTTTCCAGGGCAATTTCGGTTGTGAGTCAGGTGCTAAGTCGCAGGCTTCGCTTGCTAAAGGGAGAGTGTATAGTACAACAGCCTTCGAGAGATGGGTTATACCACCCTGTTCTCAATTAGTTTCGGTGCGTAATTACCCGAATATTTTTTATTAGCTTCCTGTGCTAATCATAACACGCCCCCAGATGAAGCTTTGCATCAATATCGCATGATGCCAGAGCTTGTCAAGGTCCGTGGCATTCCCTGTGGCGGCCCCATTGAACCTCACGTTTACCGAGGTGGTCATCCGAAATAAGGCGGGAGAATGCCACTCCAATTCAGACTGTGTCAAAGGCCCGTCTAATCCAAGTGGTATTCCTGCATGGAAGATATTCGACTTCGAGTTCTTCCCATCCCATGGCACACATTACCATAGCTCCCTCATGAAGGGGAAATGGATCCTCAGTGCAAACCCAGATGATCTCCACGAGGGCGACAGCCCCATCCAATGTATTGGGCGCGTTGTACACTCTTAACCCACATATTTGCGTCTGACGATCCCAATAGCTACTCCATCGAATCCACATGCCGCTCCTTCTCCGCCATTCCACTTACCAAGCGGCTCCCGCGTACATGGATGCTCATGAAGGAGCTCTCATACGTGTATAAGTCCACTTTTGCTTGGAATCGCACGTACTTCGCACGGGCCTCCCACGAACTCGGGCTCAACTTCATAGGCGCCTGGCGTATCGATCAGCATTATGGCTGGAACTCGGAGGTGGACGGCGAGATGGTCGATATTGCGGATCCAGAGAACGGAATTGTGAATCTCGGGGAGATTGGCCCGCAAAGATTTGAGCAGGAGCTGGGCATGTCCAGAGTAATCGTTGGCATGGGCGATCCTTGGTGGAGCCCATCCCCATATGATGCATTGTGCCGGGGGTTCCCTTCGTTAATCCGGTATGGGTGCATTGGATGCATGCTTGTCTCCCTTACAATATTTGTAGATCATTCACTGGGCAGAAGACCAACCAGAGAATCGCACGAGGTGGATGTCGCAGCATCCGACACTCTCCAAACTTGATCCTCCGTCAGTTTTGTTCCTCCTGTTCTTGCAGTTGACTCTTATCTGCCTTCGCCAGCTATGTTTATAATGTCTATGCCGGAGATTATGATGGTTTTGTAAAAGCCCTTAAAGCTGCATCAACGACAGAGATAAACAGGTGCGCACCACTGCCACCATAGCACTGCTTGCGTGGTCGACGCATTCTTACCGCCTGACAGCTATATCCCACCATATATGACCGACGCTGCTGTCCGAGAACGGGTTAAGGCGCTGATGGAGACGGACTGGAGAGCCCGCGCCGCAGATTTGTTGGCCCAGGGAAGTGGTAGTTATGTGAGCGCTTTTAGTCTTGTCTGCACTTGCATTGAATTACGCCGTAGATATTCGAGCTATGATGGATGATAATAATGTCTAGGAGGCACGTGCGTTCGCTAGAGATACAGGTGCAACCGTTAAGATCCGGAAAATAATACATATCCGAAACCCCCAGGGATTTCCTTACAAATTCGCTACCCCATAGTTTCCCTAAAACCCACACTGTCTAAGGCAGGCCTCAAAGGCTAGGACGAGGGTTCTCAAACTCAAAGTACCCAAGCGAGAAATTAGCAGCGTGCCCCAGCTGGCTCTGCACGGTGGTCGTATTCAAGTCTGGGCTGCGCGCCCTGATCCTGGTGGGAGCCTGTGTGTCGCTGCGTGATTTGACGTGGAACGCCTGCGTCCGCGCCTGGAGTCGTCGCAGATACGCGTCGATAGAGCTTGGCGGGCGCGCGCTGGTGGGAGCCAGCCCTTGGGGATGCGCGGTTTTGTGTGCAGTGGTGGTGGGGGAGTAATTCGAAGCAGAATCCACAAAGGTTTCCACGTCAACTTGCACTCGGACCTCCAGGTTGGGTGGGTGCCCCTCGGGCGCGGTGGGGTTCGGGGACTTAGTTAAGCAGACTTGCGGGAGTGGGTCATAGGGGTCAAGGTCCAGCCCTGTGGCGAGGTACCCTGGCCCATTAATCGCGTGCTCGTCCTTGAGCGGACGGCAGCGTGCAGCCTGCTTTCGGGTGGTGTGCGATCGGGGGAAGGCCTCAACAATGGGGCTATGCTGTGAAGGGACGTTCTCGCCGAAGATGCGGGCGAGTTTTACTACGTTGCGGTTGCGGCTGGAGGAGAGGCGTCGTATTTTTTTGGGCAGAGGGGAGGAAAGTGGGGGTGTAGGGTTGACCTCCGGGTAAGGTGGCGTAAAAGCCACCTGGAGCAAGCGGGGTGGCGGGGCGGCCCGCGCGATTTTGGCCTGCTGAATAGAGGGAGGCACCAGGGTGGGTGGTGTAAAAGTTACCTGGAGCAGACAGGGTGGTGAGGCAGCTCGTGCGATTTTGGCCTGTAAGATGGAAGGAAGTACCGAAGCAGGTAGCGCAATGCTGGAAGGAGATGGGGGATCAGAAGGAGGCTCAGAAGTCGAATACTCATGGGAAGGGGGAGGGGGTAGGAAGAGGTGGCCCTCACGACGACGGCGTTTCGTCGTCGTTATTGACGGGACATTACTGTCTGCCTTTGTATGCACAGAGGGATCAAGAAGGTAGGACGAGGTCTGTGAAGAAGACGGCATCAAGCAAGGTCGAGGGTGGCACAGCCAGCGTGCCGTATGACAGTGCATACTTATGATGGAGGTTGTTTCACCAGGTGCAATATATACAAATCACTCTTGTTCGTTCCTGCCGCGTCTGGCGCGGTACCCTACGGACGACTAACACAGCTATTACCAAAGCGAATTCACCTACGTCCCCCAGATCTCGTTCATTGATTTCTGGTCGATGAGAACACTTACACTCGCCGCCTCTGGTTACTGACCCATCACTGTGTGTTTCACCACCCGCGTACTGTTATCAAATATAATCGCCTTGATTTCTTGGCTATATTTCTCGCCATCCTGGTATCACCACTTAGCCGTCATGTTGTCATCAATGATGCGATGAGACTGGATGCCATCCGCGCTTTAGGGCACGCTAACGAGTTATCTTGTCCCCAATAATGCTATGGTTAACCTGTTTGACCGGCAGTCTGGCTAGTGATAGTAAACTTCATCATTGGTGGAGACTGTGGACCTCAATTTGCCTGGTCTTCCAGTAGCTCTTGACAGCTTGGAAGAGGGTATAATGGTTTAGTTGCGCCGCGTGGGCGGGTAAGCGCCAATCAAATCAGGGCTGTGTTGGACAACGCCTAGTCAGCGGCACTGTTATGTTTGGGGTCACTGGCAAGGGATCTGAAAGGCCTGACCTGGTGATGACGGAATTCTCGTCCGTTCGCCAACTGATTGCGTAGGTGCGGATCGATGCTACTTGATCCTCGGTCGTGCCAGAACAAAGATTTATGAGTCTGGCTTCGACTTGTGCGCCAATCTAATACATTGGTTTAATCGCCAATGATGCTCAAGTCAGCTCTCGGGTCAGACCGACCTGACGCATGGGTGCAATTCTTTGAACATATCACGTTCTGATGTTGGTCGTTTCCGGTGCCCACATTGGTGGTTCATGCACGGGGGGTATAAACACGCATCACATTGCACAACACCGAGCGCGACGGGCATATGGGGTGATGTCCAGCATGGAGGAACTCATAGCGCATGCGTTTTGTAATCATACTCATAACGTGCCACACCGCGGTACTACTCATGCCTTCTTCGCCTTATGCACCGCCTTGCGCACAACGTCGCGGCGCGCCTTCTTTGCCAGCATCACACTAAAGCGTCCGAAATCGTCGAGGTTGCGCCGTGCCTCTGCAGCAGCGCGCTTGCGCGCCCAACTTGAGTGCTCCCACTTGCAATGGTACCCTCCTTCTCAAGGTGCTTCTTGATGACGCCGGATCCCGCTGCGCGCGGCAGACCCGTCAGCTTGAGAGGGGTGAGGCTGAGGTGTTTGTATGGGAATGACTGTCGCGGAACGGATGTTGTGGGGCCGTCGATGATGGCCTGGAGGGCTTGTGAGTTAGAAAGGAGGAGAAAGAAAATGGGGGCGTACGCGGTTGTGGTCGATTATCTCAGCGATGACGGCGATTTTGCCGGCTGATGGGCCGGATTTGAGGAGAACGACTGGAGGGGTTGGATGTGAGTTAATGGGACAGATATACGGAAAAACAAGGGACGCACCACGCCCGACTTCTACGAATCGTTTGAATGTGGAGTCCTAGATAAGACATGAGTATTCGTTCGTAAATGGGTGCACCAGAGCCATATGCCCCGTTATCGTCATCTGGAGGAATCCTTGTGCATCCAGCGCATCCAGCGTTTTCACTCCAGCATAACGGGCTCATGGGCATTTAGGGCACCCCGGAGGAGATTTTGCTCACCGACATGTTGTTTTTGCTTGAGGAAATCGGAGGGGCGGCCTTGGATGTCGGATGGGGACCGTGTACGTCGTGCTTGCGTGTGGCTGAGATTTGTGCCTGTTTGACCCAAGGGTCTTTGTCTCACATCGGCATCACGCGGCAAACTCGGGACCCGGCCCGTTGGTGAGAAAGTTTCAGTGATGGCAGAAACTCGCTTCATGTCGTCCTCGTCCTCAGCTCCGTCCCCATACAGTGACGCCCCACCAAAACCCACCCCACGTATCCCAAAATGGGTCCCCGTCGCAGTGGTACGCCCCTCCACAACACTCATTCCAGGCTAACACACGAATATCCAGTTCGCTGGGACCTCCGTCGCGCTCGCGTTCCCCCTTATTCTCCTCGCTAGACGGCGCAACGCCGTGCTGCGCTCTTCGCTGCATGGGTCCTCTGCCCCTCCTCGGCGCACGGGCGCCCGTACCAGCATGCCCCCAGTTCAAAAAACCTCAGCCGCCGCTGAGGCGAAAGCACAAGACGACGCACGCTCCCCGGGGATGGGGGAGCTCTTGGGCGCGATCTCGCAGGTCGATTTTAGCACGGCAATATACGCGGGAAAGGCATTTGGAATCGCCACGCTGCTCGTGGCGGGTGTGGGCACGGCAGGGGTCTTCGGTGTGAAAGCGCTCATGGGCGTGCAAGATGTGTGTTTCTCTTCTACTTTCATTTTGCGCGTGCTCATGCGCGAGGACGGTCAGACACGCGAGTTTGCGCATAAGATGCGGATGGCTGTGTGGACGCGGTTCCCAGGGCTGACAGCGCGTATACACCGGCCGGTGGAGGAGGATGACGTATTGGATGGGGTTGAAGGCGTCGTTGTGGAAAGCGGGGCGGAGGAGGGGTGGTCGTGGGGCGCGGCGGAGGAGCGGCTGCAGAAGGCGTATGAGACAGGCGGGGCGGCGCTGTGGGCGAGGGTGGCACTGAGGGAGATGGAGGTGGAGAATCGGGTCGAGCAGGCGAAGAGACGGGGGGAGGGGGAGGGCGCATAATAGGCGGATGATGATGTAACGTCACCACAGACACACTCATACAAACTAATACACGCTGGCAGAGTTTAAAAGAAGGCAGTTGCACACAATCGAACTCTTATCCCTACCCCCCATCATGAGCAAAGAATTCATCAGTAACACAGTCTTGGATGCTCGTGTCTTTTATTCCAGACAGACCACCTTTAGCGGTACTGATCCTCGATAGTCCCCGTTCCTCATACAGCCACTGATATCTTTCTGTGCAGGGGGCCTTCAAGGTATCCAGCTCAACCAAGCAGGTGAAGTTGCAGCCATTGCTGGTCGAATAGCAGCTTCGCCAGGCGTGGGAGGCGCGGGCCAAGGAACTGTTGCAACTATCGGTCAAATCGTAGTACTACCGGACGCTGGAAGGGAACCAGCATACCAAGGAGACGTTCAGGCTACTATTGGCCGAGTCACAGTGCCGACTGTTGGAGTGGGCTACGCGGGGGACGTCGCAACGATTATCGACGAAGTATCGGTCGGCACCTGGGTCCGCCTTGGGCGCCAGGGAGGGGAAGCCGCAGCCACCATCGACCAAACAGTGGTATCCGTAGTCGCCGATCTCACCGACCTGAACAGGGTGAGTTCTCTCGTGAAGGTCGGTGGGAACGATCGTCAATAATGTATATTACTAGCGAGATGTCTCTAACACCCTGGAATTTGCATCGCGCTACGCGGATGGTCTGGTTCCCATGGGCGAGGATTCAGCCTCGTGGTCATGGTTCCGCAACTTCACCTCGGCGATTCCGCAACTTGGATGGACTGCACATACTACTGGGTACACCAAACGGAAACTCCAGTTTCCCACGAATGATATATTCTATCTAGGCCCCAGGACGTCGATCTCCAAACAATGCCAACGAGCGGTAACACCTTTGCAGACCTTATTGTCGGGATCGCCAGTACCGATAGCACATTCGATTCGACACAACGGCAGATTATACAACGCACGATGGACGCGATGACGCTGGCGGCAGCTACAGGCACGATGAGGATGTTTGACCAATCTGAGACCTCCAGCACGGAACAATCCAAGTCGTTCACGGTGACAGCTGTTAGGTGCGCACCATGCGGCTCGTCGCTACTTCTATCCAGCTGAGGGCATTTTTAACTTCAACCAGTGTCAAGAATGGCCTCCTGACCATGCGGACGATCGGACTTGAATTTCAATCCACAGAAGACGCTGTAAACGATAACGGCAAGTTCTTACCGGTACTAGCCGCGTCTTCGCGGTCGATAAGAAAAGGTGTAGTGTCTCTCCGTGGACACTAAGTGGCGACTACTGATAGCCCGATAGAAATTATCGATTTCACCGCGATCCAACCATTCCTCGATGCTCATCGCGGGGATGTTGAGCAGAAACTACAGGGGGATGTTGCGAGTTATATTGGGAACACTTCACTGGATTAGGATGCGCCTGCGCGCTGTGCGGAATATAAGCGAGGCAAGTAAGGCAACGGACATAGGCCGTGGAACTATGCATGCGTTGTTTGTACTTGGGCGATCTATTTCGGAGTATTCAACAATATGCATGACAGCTTTTTCTCTAATCATTACGCTTACTGCTGACCGCAAGCCGACTCCACTGCCAGTTCGAGTTCGCAGCCTTTTTGGTGACGGATATCTAGCCATAGTCCGCGCAGCCGAGGGCTGTGGGCCGGCGCCGGAGATGCGGCGGCATCTTCTGATTCTGATTCAGCGATTCCATGGCTCTATTGCTATCAATGCAGGACTCAAAGAAAGAAGCTTCTTGCTGTACAGGTTATCCCACTTCCTCGAGGCGTGGGCGTTTGTCCCGTCAAACCCCGCCTGGGGGGGAAGTACATAAAGAAGGGGGATGATAATGTAACGCACTAGTGAAGAATTGAATCGAGCAGGCAAAAAGACGGCGGGATGCATCGACCCGCATAACAGTACATAATAGAGGGCAAGGGCCAAGTACTAATGCGCTGATGATGTAACGTCACTCCTACAAACTCATGCACGGTGACGCAGGGACTACCCCATTTTTTTTGGAGCTTGCCTGCCAGGCAAACCCCAAAGGAAAATAGGGTAGTCGTGCCTTGCACACAACCGAACTCTTATCGCCATCTTCGAGGCGAGGTATCATGAGCAAAGAATTCATCAGTAATACAGTCTTGGATGATCGTGTCTTTTATTCCACGCAGACCACTTTTAGCGGTACTTATTCTCTGTTTCCCATACGATTACTAATTCCTCTGTGTAGGTGGCCTTCAAGGCATCCAGCTCAGCCAAGCAAGTGGGGTTGCAGCCACTGCCGATCGAGTAGCAATCTCACCGGCTGTGGGAGGCGTGCGTCAGGAAATGTTGCAACCACTATCGGCCAGATCGCAGTGCTGCCGGCGGGTGTTGGAGGGGGGCTGGCACAACAAGGAGGTGCTCAAACCACCACGGCCGAATCCAAGTGCCGACTATTGGAGTGGGCCGCCCAGGAGACGCTGCAACGACTATCGGTGGAGTATCAGCCGGCGCGTGGGTCCGCCTCGGGCGCCAGGGAGGGGAAGCCGCAGCCACCATCGGCCAAACAGTGGTGTCTGTGGTCGCCGATCTTACTGATCTGAACAGGGTGAGTCCTCTCATGGAGTCGCGGGAGATGCATCAGTAATGTGTTACTAGCGAGATGTCTCAAACACCCTGGAATTTGCATCACGCTACGCGACGGTCTGGTTCCCAAGGGACAGATTCAGCCACATGGTCGTGGTTCCGCAACTTCACCTCGGCGATCCCAAAACTTGGATGGACTGCACATACTACTGGGTACATTCAACGGAAGCTTCAGTTATCTATGAATGATATATATTCTATCTAGACCTCAGGACGTTGATCTCAAACAAATACCAGCGAGCGCCAACACCGTCGCGGACCTCATCACCGGGATCGTCAATACCGACAACACGTTCGACCTGACACACGGCAGATCATACAACGCACAATGAATGCGATGACGCTGGCGGCAGCTACAGGCACGATGAAAACGTTCGAGACCTCCAAAACGGAGAATTCCAAGTCGTTCACAGTTACAGCTGTTAGGTGCGCACCGTCCAGCTTGCTCCTATCCAGCCGACATTGTTAACTTTAACCAGCGTCAAGAATGGCGTCCTGACCATGCGAACGATCGGACTCGAATTTCGATCCACACAAAATGCTGTGGACTTTGGCGGCCAGTTCGCAGCGATAGTACCAGGGCGTCGCAGTCGATAAGAAAAGGTGCGGTGTCTTTCTTCCAACGCTGAACGGAAATCACTGATAGCCCGAAAGAGGTTATCGATTTCACTGCGAACCAGTCATTCCTTGATGCCAATCGTAAGGATGTTGAGCAGAAGCTGCAAGGGGACGTTGGGAGATACATTGAAAATACTCCGATTGATTGAGATTCGTCTAATTCGTCTGCGTGTGTGTAAGAGACGAACCAGGCAAGTAAGCAGTTGAACGGATCTAGTCTGTAGTCACTATTCGTGCACCCTTTGTACTTGATTTCGGAGCGCATATTCCCCAATTATGCATCACAATTTTTTCTTAGCGCGTGCTCACTGCTCACTGCTGGCTGTCGCGGTTAGCCATCAATCCGCGCTGACCGAGGGTTCGCGTGAGCCGACGCCGGAGATGCTTGATGCCGCATCAAAGCGTGTCATTCCAATCTCGACTACATAGCTCTATTTTTACCTAACCTCGGAGGATAGCAGATAAATCGACCCTGGATGCGTTCGTCGTGTAATCCCCCCAGGATCTTGCGGACATGGTCTGTCTCTTTGATGTCTTTCTGGTTAAAATAACTGATGCAACCAAATTCAAAGCTCCTCATAACTTCTGGACTAACATCGCCCGTTCAATCACAGGCGGCTTACCGCTAGAGCTGATATTGATGCGAAAGGCGTTTGGAATCGCCGCGTTTCTCGCAGCGAATGCAGGTATGGGTATGACGTGGCTCATGGACTGCGCGTCTCCCTTTTCTCAACTAAACCTATGCATCCGCTTGTCCATCAGCGCGTATATAGGTTACATACACACTGATATACAAGCCAACGCTTGAATTTTGACATAGGGTGCTGGTGATGACATAGGTGTGGTATGTTGTCCGCGATCTGGTAGAGGGCGCGTTAGATCGCTTGAAGGCGTCATCACAAAGGGCGGACATGGGGTATGACCGAAGCGCGGCTGCGTGAGGCGTACGAGGCAGGCTAGATGGGGCTGTGGGGAAGCGCGGCGGAGAATCGGCGGGAAGGGGAGCTCGAGAGGGGTATAGTACATAATAGAAGGGGAATAATGATGTTACGTCACTCATATAAACCAATGCATGGAGCTGCAGGCACACTTTATAGGAAGGTAGGGTAATCGTCCCTTACATACTTGAATTGAACTCTCTTACCCGGTATCATGAGCAAAGAATTCATCAGCGACACAGTCTTGGACGATCGCGCCCTTTGTTCCACCCAGACCAGCTTCAGCGGTGCTTATCTCGACAATTCCTTATTCCGTGTTGCCGAATATAATTACTATTCTATACAGGGGACCTGCAAGGGATCCGGCTCAGCCAAGTGAGTGACGATGTAGCCACCATCGGCCAAATCGCAGGCGCACAGAGCGTTATAGAGGGCTTAGCAAATGCCGCAATGACTATCGGCGAGGAAATTTTGGTCGGCGCATGGGTCTACCTCGGAAACCAGGGAGAAGAAGCTATAGCTACCGTCGACCAAACATTGGTGTCTGTGGCTGCCGATCTTACCGATCTGAATAGGGTGAGCTCTCTCGTGGAGATCAGCGAGGGCGATGCGTTAATATATATCCTTAGCGAGACGTCTGTAACACTCTAGAATTTGCATCGCGCTACGCAGACAGTCTGATTCCCAAGGGGGAGGACTCGGCAACGTGGTCGTGGTTCCACAACTACATCTCCGCAATTCCAAAGCTCGGATGGACCAAACACACTGATGGGTATGTCCGACGAAAACTCAAACTTTTACTCACGAATGACGCTTGTCTAGGCCCCAGGATGTCGATCTCAAACAAATGCCAGCGAGTGTCAGCACTGTCGCGGATCTCATCGTCGGGATCGCCAATGCCGATAGCACATTCAGTTTGATACAACGACAACTCATCCAACGTACGATGAACGCGATGATGCTGGCGGCAGCTACGGGCGTAATGGGGCTGTTCGACAAGCTCGGGACGGGCTCAATAACGGAAGTATCAAAGTCATTCTCGGTTACAGCTGCTTGGTGCGCGACATGCAGCTGGCTACCATTTCTAATCAGCTTATTAACTTTAATCAGTATCAAAGATGGCGTCTTGACTATGCGGACCGTCGGAGTTGAATTCCGATCCACAGAAAGCGGAACCAGCTCCTCGCAGTCTGTGACAAAAGGTGCAATGTTTCCCCATGGTCGTTGAGTAATGTTGATACCCCGAAAGAGATTTTCGATTTCACCGCAGACCAGTCATTTCTTGATGCCCACAGGAAGGACGTTGAGCAGAGGTTGCAAGAGAGCGCTGGGAAATACATTGATAGCACTCAGCTGGATTAGAGGCCCCGTCCAGACCAATGTGCTTGCACGCTGTGCAGGCGGATGTAGCAAGTGAGCCAATGGACACGGGCGGTGGGCTATCCATCTATTCTTTGTAATTGAGCGATTTGTTTCAGAGTATTCCACAATTATGCATGGCAGCTTTTTCGTCAGAGGCCGTGGCGGGAGCGTGATCGCCAGCATAGATTTTGACAGTAGTACGAGTCTTCCGACACGTGGTCATCATGGGCGCTGGGTGAGTGGGGTATACGGGGAAGCCAGGGACTGGGCGCAGCCCGTTAGAACGCTTTTCCAGACAGGGTGGTTATACGCCGGCCGGCCTAAAGCTAAAAAGCTATCAAATCCAATCAGTCGAGCAGTGGGTAGCTGTATCAGATAGGCTCATGAGATGGATGGGGTATGTGGGCGAAGGTAGATCCAGGGTTGGTAAAACGGGCGTCACGCGAAGCCATGATGATGTAATATAAACTCAGAGACGCCCCAGAAGGTGGGCCCCCAGGAAGACTCTATAAAAAGCTGGGTTAACCATTGCGATCGAATTCTCCATTCACTCCCCGTTCCCAAGCCGAGGGATCTGAAGCGGTCACGAGTCAAGAACCTGTCAGTAACGCCGCCTTGAGCAATCGCGTTTCGTTCATCAACCACTTTGGCTCCAGGGAGGAGGCGCTGCCACCATCGGCCAAACTGTGATGGCCGCCGATCTCGCTGATTTAGACAAGGTGTGTTTGGTCGTGGAGATCAGCAAGGGCGATCCTTTAATACATACCACCAGAAACATGTCCTAATACGCTAGAATTGGCATCGCGCCACGCAAACGCTCTGGCCCCCGAGGGTGCAAAGTCGTGGTCGTGGTTCCACCACTACGTCTCGGCGATTACAAAATTGGATGGACCGCGCACACTACTGGGTGCGTTCAATGGAAACTCCACTTCTCCACAAATGATATGTCCTGTCTAGGCCCCAGGATGTTGATCCCAACGCGGATCCCATCGCCGGGGTCGCCAACACCGAGAGTACATCCGATTCGACGCAACAACAGACCGCATGGGGTATACTTGGCCTGTTTGGCCAAACCAAGCCCTTGGGGGGTGGGATGTCGTTCACGGTGACGGGTGTTAGGTGCGTACCACCCAGCTGCTGCTGCTCCTAACCAGCTACGGGAACTATCAACTTCAACTAGTCTCAAGGATGGCGTCTTGACCATGCAAATGGTCGGACTCGAAACACAATACACAGGAACTTGGGGCCTCTTCGGCCAGTCCTCATCTTCCAAGCGTGTGCGAAGAGGTGTGGTGTTTCGCCACGAATGCTGGGCAACAACTAACGATGGCCCGAAAGAAATCGTCGATTTCACCGCGAATAAAACACTCCTCGATGCCAGTCAGCAGGATGTTGAGCGGAGGCTGGGGGAAATTGCTACGGATGCTGTTGAAGATACCCCGCTGGATTAGGACTTCGCCAATGGTGGCGGTCGAGAAAGGATAGGCAACGGGCACAGACGATTTCACCGTCCATGTAATCGAGCGATCAAAATTCCACATAATTATGCATAACCGCTTTTCCGGGGGTGTGCTGGTTGTGGCGTGTTCATTATGGTTTCGACGACGAATCCAATTATCAACACAAACCGCAAGCTAATGCGTTATGTTCGATTTCGCAGCAGAGATGCTCCCTTGACATCATTTGGGTGGTTTATCGCTATTCACGCGCCTTTGCAATTGGATGATCAGCAGTACTCCACAATTATGCGTCACACTTTCCTGAAGGTATGCTACCCGTGGTGTGTTCGTGATCATCGGCTGAAGTGTCGACGATGAATCTAATCATTAATCCTGACTGCAAGTCAACATATTGTCCATGGTTTATCGTGGTCGTAGCCGCGGGTTCTGACGCCAAGGCAACGCGCTGCCGATGCTCGTCAACGACCGCCTGCGGGAGGACACGCTCAAGGGTCAGGCCCAGGGGGGTTGGGAACTTGTTCGAATTACTTAAGTGGCGGCCACCTCTTAGGTTCCGTCTTGTAATACAACCAGGTCCAGGAACTTTCAGGCTCAGGAGACACGGTGCCATTACTACACTCCACTTATCTCCCAAAGTCCATACCCCAAAAACTACGCCGCGTGGTTCTCCGGGCCGCGTCAGGCTCAGGCAAGCCGCCTTATAAAGCACGGTGCCGGGGGATGTCCGGTGTGCATCGCTGTTACAGCGCCGGCCCTGTTTTGAGCTGCTCAAGCGTTTTCCGCAAAAGCTGGGGGACGTACTACGCCCGACTTCAGCTCGGGTGAGCGAGACACCGTGCTAATGTAATATTAGCTCAGGGATCCTCGGCCCCCGCTCCACAGGCGAACTCTATAAAGCGGTGGCCTGCCATACAATCAAACGCCCATCCATCCCCATTCTCAGGAGGGATTCGAGATATCATGAGCCAAGATTCATCAGCAACACAGTCTTGGATGATCGTGTTTTCGTCCAAAACAAACCACTTCCAACGGTGCTAATCTCACAATTCCTCATTCCTTACATAGCCACTGACTCTCCCCTGTGCAGGGGGCCCTGAGGGCACTCAACTTGGCTCGGTAGGTGGTATGATCACCAAGTAACACCGGGTCTGGAGGGCTTACAATTCCACACAACTACTACTGACTCTTTCCGTGCAGGGGGTCTTGGAGGGATCCAATCCCAGCGATGATGTCACCCTCGGCAAAATAGTGATACCAGGGTTGTCCGACCTGATACGCCTGGGAGGAGAGTTAGGCCAAATGGTGGCGCCGAGTGTTATTGGCTATGCATGGCCTACCCTTGGGCAACAGGGAAGAGAAGCCGCAGCTACCATCGGTCAAACAGTAGTGTCCGTGGTCGCTGATCTTAACGATCTGAACAGGGTGAGTGTCTCATGGAGATCACTGAGAGATGCATCGATATACGTCACTAGCGAGATGTCTCTAACACGTTGGAATTTGCATCGCGATACGCGAATGCTTTGGTTCCCAAGGGAGAAGAGTCGGCCTCGTGGTCGTGGTTCCACGACTTCACCTCGGCGATCCCAACCTCGGATGGACTGCGTACACGGATGGGTACGTTTAATGGGAGCTCAGAAGTTACCAACGAATTACATCCTGTCTAGGCCCAAGGATGTTGATCTTGAACAGATGCCAGCAGGCACCAACACCATCGCAGAGCTCGTTGTCGGGATTGCCAATACCGGTAGCACATTCGATCCGATACAACGGCAGCTGGTACAACGCACGATGAACGCAATGACGCTGGCGGCGTCTACAGGCACGATGGGTCTGTTCGGCCAATTCGAGGCCTCCAAGAGAGACAAGTCGTTCACGGTGACGGCTGCTAGGTGCGTACCATGCAGCTTGCCGTTACTCCCAACCGGCTGAGGGCATTACAACTAGTGCCAAAGATGGCGTCTTGACTATGCGTACAATTGGACTTGAATTCCAATCTACAGGAGGCTCTATGCGATCTAATGGCCAGTTCGGCGGCATTGTACAAAAAGGTGGGGTGCTTTTCTACAAATACTGGGAAGCGTGGACTAATAGTACGAAAGAAATCGTTGATTTCACTGCGAACCAACCATTCCTTGACGCGCATCGGGAGGACATCGAGCAGAGGCTGCAGAAGAGTGCTGGGGAGTATGTTGAAGAAGTGCCGATCTAAGGCCTTGATGAATATGCCTGCCGCACTGTGTGGCGTATAAGGTGAGAGAAGTAACGGACACAGACGGTAGCACTCTTCATGCACGCTTTGTAATTGAACAATCATAATCCCACAAGTATGCATTCAACTTTTTCTTAGAGAGAGTGCTGGCCGTGAGCGTGGGCATGATTCCCAACCGAAACCGGACCACCGACCAGCACTGACGGAAGCCAGCTGTAAATCCACGCGAACCAACACCCTACCGAACAAATTCAATTTTGCGGCGGAGAGCTTGGGGCAGATAAACGATGAATCTTGGTGCATCCAGTCACTCTCAATGCAGTTGTGTATCGATACAAGACTCCTTTGGAAGCTGAGCACGAGTTTAGGCTGGTAAGCACGCTGCTCTTCAAGTTGGGCGAGTGGATGCTCCGAACTATCAACCTGTCGGGCTGGTTCTGAAGTCTACGGACGGGCCAACACTGGAGGCGCTAGGAAGGGACCAGAAAGGCTCGAGCCTATGATAATCAAATCAGAACGGGGACCCAGTGGCCGGCAAGTTGCTGTTGGTGAGCGCTGTGGCGTGATATATCTCTCAAGTTCGGAAGGCCACTTATTTGATATCTCATATGCACGATGGCTGCTACATTTAATACTAGAACGCACACCAAACATATTATGTTGAACTGAGGGACTGGTTCGCCATAATTTGCGTGAACATCTGGGCAGCCGCTTGACCAACCGCGAGTTTCCCAAACTGCTATGCAATGAATAAGCTTTCCCGGAGAGCAGAGCGCAACTATCACCTTATAGGCAGGGACTTCATGGCCGGCGCCAAAGATTCTGACGTACGAGAAAGTACCCGCGTTCTTGAACTGGCCCGTCGTTTGGCCCGCGACGGTGTACGTCTTGAATACTTGTTGTTTGTACAGCGAGGTAAATTGCGTTGACAGGGCGTCTACCTGTAAATACGAGCGTGTCAGCCACACCTAGGCATATGAGATGGGAAACGCTACCATCGCCTCTACGCCATTGAAATTGAGAATGTAATCCTGTCATATAGAAATCAGAAACTAGTTTCCAGCTTTCATGACTGTCCGTACTGCATCCCCATCAAATACGATTGTTCTAACCTATCGACGGAGTATCCATCAGTACAGAGACAGAGGGTTGATGGATCAACATCGAATACCCACTCCAGCTTTGATGACTGTCTCCAAGTCGGGTCTTGAGTTGCGCATCCAATCACCTACAAGCGGGATGAATATCCATATACGGCGCGGTTGATCTTGACAAACCTGTCGCGGCGAAATTACTGTACACTTTGTTATTACTCTGCTGCCATGTCGCCTCGGCACCAATTTTTGATGCAACGGATCTCAGCCAGTCAGTAAAATCGGGAGGGTACGGGTCCGGGTTTGCAGTGGGCACATAGTACACCTATTTGTTGAGAGTAAGCGACATAAAACAAACGTGGCGATGTGGGGTTACATCATAGTTCCCGGCCAACGGTGATAGAATATTGTTGTTGCAGAAACTTTGTGCTTTGGAGCAGACAGAATTGGAGCCACCGTTGTTGCACGACGTAATCTAAGAATAACATGAAAATCGATTTATTGTGAAGGGCAAAATATGTACCTGTGCCTTGCAGCCAGTAGACGACGTCCAAGAAGTGTTTGCACGCGCAATGACGGACGCCGACACCAATGGATGGTATGGGTTTGATCCGGCGTATGTGATGTATCCGGGGTATTGCGTCAAGGGGTCCTAGGAGGTTTCAGAAGCCTGTGATGGGGTATTTTGAGAAGAAGAGACCCACTGTCAAGCCATCACCAACGCCGAGGACCTTCAGGTTAAGTTGTAGCCCTGAGACAGTACCAGCTGTGATAGCAGCATTTTGAGACAAGAAATGACTGATGAAAGATACATCATTTATCATGACGCCAGCGTGACGCAATTACTCACGCTGCGAAGGTCGGCCCATAGTGTCCCCCGTACCTACAACGCGAACGATCAGTGGAATGGCAGAACTGATGAGAGTAGGACCCACGACTCGGTCCAGATCGCCAAGTTATTTTTCTGGTACTTCGCGAAGCGAGAGTCTGAAAAGAATATTTGCAAAAATGTCCAGACATCTGCGGCAGCTTGTTGCGATGTTCCGACTTTCAAGTCTCCATGGGAGAATCCGACGCCAACTGGCTGATCAATGTATAACACATTGGCTTCGTTGTTCCAAGAGTACGGGTTCAGTGTTACAGAGGAACTATCGTTCGTGATCCGGCATGGACCATGTTCCTGGAACAAACCAATCATGCTTGAACTTCCAGGCTGTCATAAGCATGATGAATACAGACAATAAAATTACTGTGTGATTCATACCCCTCCATTAAACCATAGAGCCAAGGGCGCTGTATCTGGGTTCTTCCGAGAAGCGAAAAACCAGAACCTAATATAATGTAAGAAGTATACTAATAGGCAAGCATCTGAGTCCCTACCAGATACTCTCAGTTGCAGTGAGGTCGCCATATCCAGACGCCTGGTACACACCCGGTGTCGTTTCTGAAGAGATGAATCGGTAAAAGCGTGATGTTGAAAGAGTAAAGTAATTACCACAAACGCCAGAATTTTCAACAACGCGCAATTTCCCGGGCGTCGTTGCAGCGGTTTTGAGCACTTTTGGTTGCTCTAAGACGGGATTGCTCGGAACACCGCCAATAACGCCATCAACAACCGGAATCTGGCCGCCGATGGCGCTCGTAAGCGGAATAGAAAATAGAAGACTCAAGTATGCTCGAAGCAACATGATCCCGAGGGTTTACTCCGGCGCGCTGCAAAGTTGTGGGTTATCACGGTTGTATCTGCCTCCTTTATACCTCTATAGTCTCATTTTTAGAATGGCAGCTTCGTGGCCAAACGGCATGAGGAATCTCACAGCTTCTACGCAGCACCAGCGCTATGTGGGGTGCTTGCTCTAATCTTCCCGAAGAAGCCTGTAGCACGTGGGCGTAATCGCATGCGTTGGAGTGCCCACACGCTTATGTGGTGGTACTTTTAGAACCCATCTGTATCTGTCGTACATTCTGCCATAACTGCCGTTGCTAATTACGTTTTCAGGATAGATCCAAGGCAAACGAGGCCCGGAAGAAGATGGGCGGTCCCGCAAGGTGGTATACATCATCACATGTCATCCCCAGCATGCGATCGAGGATGATGGAAAGTTAGAGATCACGCTAGAATTCGTAAACAGTTATGGGTAGCCTGCCAGCATCGCATCAAAATAAAATACTATAAGCTGAGATAAGGGGGATTATTTACCGTCACAGCCAAGACATTCATGGCATGAACTTCCTTACATGTGGACCAATGAGGCAAATGATATCAAATATCCTGAGTGTTCTGCACATGGTTTCCGGCCGATAGAAGAGTCTGGGCATATGGATGGCGATGTGCAGAAACAAAGGAGACCTGGCACAACCCACCGCCAGCCTCACAACGACCCCGTAGCCCATTAAACGTAGGGAGTTGTATCACCAACCACCCAAGAAACTGCTGCTGGGAGCTGAACGGATAATGGCCAGGAGACATCATGCATGCTATTGAGTTACGGATTTCTACCATGGGCTAGTGATGACGGTAGGAGTCAGGACAGCGGATTGGTTTGTACATGTTTGACATAATTTGGCACAGTCCCGGATTCTGTCCACGCCTCCCGTAATGCGCGCCTTTGTTCCGGATGTGATTGAAATTGAACGTTAAATAGATTGTGAGTCTGCTATATGCAGTTCCAATTCCGGGGTCTCACGATTTTCATAGTTAAGCAGGCCATGGCCAATGTAACATGCATTTCACCTGCCCCCCATAAATATGCCAGACCCAAACCAGGCAAACACAGGTCAAACCCGAACCTTCCCAAGTCACCGAGTTGAGTATGTACTTGACGAGCGTCGGCGGGCGGCTCTGGCAGCGTATGATCGGAGTTCATTATCGTAAGCCATGCGTGGATAGGACTTCACAGACTAATGGCACACCACTGTTGTGTTGCAGTCTATTCCATCCGGAATGGCGAATATTCATAGTCGCAAGCGTGGGTTTCTTTACCACTGCGTAAGTTTCCTGACCCCCAAAGTATACCTCTGATGATTTCCGAACACCTCGGACAGATACGACATATTTGCCGTCAATATATTATCCGTGATGCTCGGTTATGTTTATGGGAAAGGCCAGTAGTATCATTCCGCCCTCATTGGTGGTACCAGTAGTTGATTCCCCCCAAGATCTGCAGCTAAATGGTATCCAGGATCTAGGAATAAAGGTCGCGACTCCCATTGGAACTTTAATTGGTCAATTACTCTTCGGGCGGCTGGCAGATGTAGTTGGACGTCGGGATACCTGCGAGTATTTCCATTGAGTCGTCCAGAACCTGACTCTCATATCGCAATAATTGTCGATATTTGTAGATGGTATCGAGTTGCTGCTCGCCATCATTGCGACCATAGGGCAGGCGCTGGCGGGGAGTGGTCATGCTATCAATATCTTTCCAGCCATCATCATCTGGCGCTTCGTTGTGAAAATGCATTCGTCAGCTCTCTGGTTCTTAGCTAATGAATATATCAGCTTGGCATTGGACTCGGGGGTGATTATCCTTTAAGTGCGATCATCTGCTCTGAATTCGCGGCGACTCGAATTCGAGGACGTGTCATGACTGCAATGTACTCTGCACAGGGGTGGGGAAACCTTGGTCCGTATCTTGGACCAAGTCCGTGGACTTATTCAACTAATGATTCCACCTAGCTTCGGCGCTCACTGGCTTGGCCCTCACCGTCGCATTCAAAAATTCTATTCTTTTGGAACCGTCATCTCCGTCATTCCTTCGGGCAATGGATCAGACCTGGCGCCTTTTGGTTGGTCTCGGTTGCGTACCGGCGGCCTTTGCGCTGTATCTCCGCCTCACGATGCCGGAGACCCCCCGATTCCTTCTCGAGGTCGAGCGACGCACCTACCAGGGCCGGGTCCAGCACGCGAACACGCCGCGAGCTAGTTGGGCTGACTTTCGGCGGCATTTTGGCCAATGGAAAAACCTGAAATTGTTGGTTGGAGCATCGTACTCCTGGTTTGCCCTCGATGTATGATTGACCTATATCTGGTTGTTCACCAAATAACTGGAAATTCTACTAGCTGGCTTTTTATGGGCTGGGTCTTAACGTTAATATAGTCATTACAGCTCTTGGATTTGGTGCCCAACAATCAAATACTGCCTACCAAAGCCTGCGGAATGTGTGCATTGGAAATATTATCCTCGCTGGGGCAGGATTGATCCCAGGATATTGGATGACATTCCTCTTCATAGACTCCTGGGGACGCAAGCCGATCCAACTCATGGGTTTTACAGCTCTTTTCTCTCTCTTCCTCATTTTGGGTACGAGGCTAATTACCGATACATTATTCGACCAATCTGACACTCGCCTCAGGTTTTGCTTTTGATCGACTCAGAGAAACTCACCATGGAATCATCATTTTTACATTCTTGTATTGCTTGGTCAATTTCTTTCAAAATTTTGGCCCAAATGTTACCACCTTCGTCATCCCAGCAGCGCTCTTCCCGACCCGATATCGCTCGACAGCAC
Source organism: Infundibulicybe gibba (assembly GCA_015501065.1). NCBI lineage: Eukaryota > Fungi > Basidiomycota > Agaricomycetes > Agaricales > Omphalinaceae > Infundibulicybe > Infundibulicybe gibba. Next base: position 117,697 of record JADNYI010000088.1, on the reverse strand, counting down.
ATGGGATCTGTGCCGCTTGCGGGAAGCTCGGAGCCATTTTCTCGCAGCTACTATGCGCCTGGCAGCTGGGAGGTACTGGCGGGCCCAATGATTTTATAAAGCATACGTAAATTCCCCCACTACTATACTCAACCAAAACCAACCGCCTCGGTATAGAATGAAGGCCTTTGCATTTGTCATGCTGAGCGGTGTTCTTTCAACCCTATTATTGCCGGAAACCAAGGGGAAAACCTTAGAGGAGCTAACAGATGAGGACCAAGAGGGATATTTCCGGTGTAAGCCCCCATTCTCAAATTACGCATCTTATTCACATGAGGCGGTGACTCCAAAGTTTCAGACCCTGGTCCAGACTACGGAAGTAGTTCTATGCATGGCCCCGCTGATAGTAAGTTTCATCCTGACTCATGCTGGGTTGGTTAATGATAGATTGGTGGCCATAGATAGATAACAAACCGATCCACCTTCTTTCGGTTCCAGCATGATAGAACCTTCAGAGCCGCGGAGCTGAAGGTAGACGAAGGAAAACTTAGCCATTAGTTATTATTTTGTTCCACTTGAGTCGCTGGGGTATAACGACCCATGTAATAATAATATAAACACAATAGGATTAAGACAGGAGTACGAGGATGCTCATACATGCTATTCCTGACATGGATGCTCTGCTGAAAATGTCGTGCGAGCGCAACCCATTTTGGGCATAAAGCGACTTCGCAAGGCAACAGGCAACAACCCACAACAATCAGGCATCTGCTGCCACGGTGGCACCCGGCACTGCGAAAACGTTGAACCTCTGGATACCTCTGGTGAGGCTAGTGATAGTAGCATGTGCTGTGGGGCAATTCCGCTGGGTGTTAGACCGAATGGATGCAGGATCCCGGCATTGCAGGTGAGTGCCGTCACTGCCGTGCCACATTGATCAAATCCCTGAAATTTGAATATCGACCAAAACCAGCGTGTTGAACTTGGGTGTCATCATGCCAGTTTACAATAGCTTTGAATAGCATATGCTATCGTACACACATGGCGCGTCGATGACTCGTCCACCTCGTGTGAGTTCGGTGCATGACCAGATGAACGACTCTGAGAAACAAGCACGGAATCCGAGTAAATGGAGGTTCCCGGAAGTGCGGGTGAGTGCCATGTCATATCAGCAGATACCGACCAAAACCCGCCCGAATCTCATCACGACAATAACATCGAATAGCATGTATTGCCATTATACATGGTGCGTCAACAGCGCGTTTATCTTACGCAGGTTTAACTAAGACCCGGGTTCGTCGCATGTCTAGTTGAATGTCTCGAAATAAGTGCAGAATCCGCTCCTCAGGAGCCTGGGTTGCACATAGTGAGCTGTTGTTAGCGCATGATGTTCAAGGGTCTTTCTTGCTTGAAGATGGGCATTCATCCATCGCGGCCTCAGTCGCTGCTAACTATATCCGTCGCTCACCGAGGTTACCGGCGGTCCCGACACGGACATCCCCCACATCTCTCGGATTTGTTAGGACAATGACAATAGCATCTCTGCCACAACACCCACTAGCGACTTCAACCCCTCCTGTTGTCATGCCAAACCATTCGCAATCTACACCGGCCTTACTCGATCGACCCGTGGACCGAAAGGCACCCGCCCCCGCCAAGAGGAGGCCCCCAGCGATCTTGGGCCTCGGAGTGCTCACTCCCGATGAGAACGATCCCAGGATGGCCGCGAGAAGCAAGAGTGTCGGTTTCGAGCGGAGGCTAGTGGTCAAGGCGGAGAGCAGCATCGGACTCGGAAGTCACGATGAGCTAGGTGATGAAAAGACAAGCATGCAGAATTCCCACGACGCGCCTAGATATTTTTAGCGCGTTGAATTTGTGGTCGAACCAAGGTCTGAGTCATAGGCATGTCTAAACCTGGGAAGTCGGTCTCCAACGGCCTACATTGCGGCGGGAATATCTTCAACTTACCGACGAGCTAGGACGGATTGGCCTGTTCCATGGACCATAGTAACCTCTGCTCGTCCTATTAAAGCGGTCCTCATACAGAAGATCTCTTCCTTCAAAATCCCCAGCGAAGTGCCAAGGCCTCAATAATGGCCCCAACCCCAGCCTCACTGTGAGACCTTGAATCACCCACGCTGTCCCCGTTGATTCTAACTCTACTCCTTCACTCCGCAGGGCCGGTCCCCTAGGATGTCTTTTGTGTCTGCATAGCGGCTGAAGTACTATCATCCAAAACAGCTAATTGGATTTCTGCTCAACACGGGCCTCTTCAGCATCCTGTCAATTCAGACATGTGTGCTCTTCAGTTACGTGTACTGATCCCTACTCACTCCGAGAATAATAGACGAATATTATCTCTCATTCCCAAACGATAAACTACACTTGAAATTCCTCGCCTATGGAGTGTTTCTCGCTGAGATTACGCAAACGGCCTTGACAATCTGCGATGCATATTGGATCTTCGTCACCGGATTCGGAGACCCGTCTGTGCTCATGTCCGCGGGTCGCATGTTCTGGGTCTACTCGCCATTGATGGGTGGAATCGGTAGGTTCCATGACCCCATAGGCACCTATGCTAATAAGTTTCACAGTGGTTATAGCCACCCACATCTACTCCGCTCATCGTATTTCAATTCTGTATAATTCTCGGACCCCTGGATTCATAGTAGCCGCCGTAAGTCTTTTACCCTACCGCTACTAACACTCTAATAAATGAAAAACAAAGATCTCAGTTGCGGAATTCGCCGCAGGGCTGGTGTCAGCTGTTCATTTACAGGAGCAAGCAATTCGTGGGTCCAGACCCGATATACACTTCATCTCTATCCTTGTAAATCTATAGCATCTGTGACCCATTCATCCACTGACTGCTATTTATCCTAGATCTGGACCCCGCTATGTGTATTAGGCAACATCACTATCACCATTCTGATGGCCTTCTGGGTACGTCCGCCCACTCTCGCAATCCCCGATACTGATCTCCAATGCGACTTCGTAGTTCCTTCACTGGGGTGGCGTGGGGAGCAAGACCACCCAGACCATTGTCGCGGGACTGCTGCGGTTGACCATCGAAACTGGTGTGATACTAGATGAGCTTTCCCTATTCCCATTTCAGGGACCAACGCCTGAGTCTCTTCCAGCAGCCTTGACGATTATCGGGCTCACCCTGCTCTTCAACCATTCGGAACAGCCTTACTTTATCACCTTCGCCATTGCCATTTCGAAATGCCACTCTGTGACATGGCTCGCATTGCTCAACAATCGCACCAGTGCCCGGCGTCTCGAGGACAACCTCCCCGTGACGGATATCCAGTTCCAGGCGGTCAGCGCTGGAGTGCGGACGGATACTGTGCCTGTGACTGTGAGTTTAGCTCCCCCGCCATTTATCCTCGCGAACCCTCTGAGTCGGGGTGGGCAGAAATTCAATCATTCCTTCGCTAGGCCCGGGGGACGGTAGTGGAAGATTCGATGCACGAGTCCATAATATACTACATAATTGTTGTTTACCAAAAAAGAACTCGAGGGAGTTTGAAAGTGCGACTAGTATCAGTATGCCGCCTCGATCCAAGGAGATATTTGTACTAAGGTTATCCAGTTCAATAAAATCATGGTCTGATCTGTCGCTCACCGGCCACTATATTGTCAGCAGGGCGCAGGGAGAGGAGACACGCAGATGATGGATTGGGTCTAGACGACGAGTACAGTAGTGTCACATATGTACGAGGAGGCGTGACTCCATGTCCGGGCATCACCGAGGGGGCACTCATGGACTTCGTCCAATATATATGGATGCTGTGTACTTGGGTGTCTCCTCCGAGTCAACGCACCACGGAGGTCCCCGGGAATCTCACCTCGAGGCTCGAGCCATACGATTATGTCCTGGCATGACTCACAGTAGATAATAATTAGATTACCGGGTCAATCTCAACGTTCACCAGCATACTCACGCTGACTGTTGACAGGGAATAAGTTCTCTTGGGTGTTCTGGCGGTGCCGTGTGAAATAATGCCGCAGCCGTCGCTCGAGCAAGTAATGCTAATAGAAGGTACGTTACCGAATAGGGTTCTGGGTACCGTCAACGCTATTGACAAACATCTACAGTCAACTTTTGCACTCTAAAAACACAAAAGCCGAATTTCACTCATACGCGTCCAGTCGCCCGTCGGTTAACTTCAGCTTTATTTCAAGTAACGACACCTAACTCAGTTCCGCCTCAGCGATCTTGTGCCTCGATAACCCAAGGGACCCCCCATGCAAACGGGCTGGACGACACCATGACCTTTTGGCGCGCGATGTGTTCCTCGATAGTCCGGTCGCGGGCGCCCATCATCTTGTCCTTGAGCAAAATGATCCCCTCGAAGGCAAGCCAAACACCAGCGTGCGTCTCAGTGGTTTACCTCCCCAAAGGTAGGCCGAACAGAGCGACTGCTGCCATCGAGTGTACGCACCCCACCTAGCTGTCTGACGTGGTTCGGATGGAATACGCTGATGGGTCTGGATCAGACTTGAAAGATGGTTCAGGAGCATCCTGAGACAGTGCTCGCCCCGGCCTCGCGTCTTCGACATTCACGTCTCCTCGCGCCCTTCGCTTCAGCTACCCATAAGCCATCTCAATACTGTACGTCTAGTCTTACCCATGCAAGCGTTTTGATTGTGTCTTAGTGTGCACAGGATACCAAAGTCAGCGCCCTGCTGAAGATGGTATGAATCCCCTGGACATCGCTGTTGATTATTATTAACCTGGTGTCGTGAACCTTAGAAGTTCGTGATAGCATCCAGATTTTGTCTAACTATGTAGGTGCAGCCGTACCCACATATTGAGATGGATTTATTACGCTGGCATTTGGGAGTGGACATTCGTATGCTTATCATTAGGGCAACTGGGAGGATGTATTATAAAGACACTTGTATATCTGCAGCAGGCAATGAACTTGTCGAGGCCGGTCCTCCCCACAAGCGCCCCCAGCACCATGCCCCGCCCGCTCGGCGTGTCGTCGAGGGGGCCGAGCTCCGGGCGTCAACACGCTGCTGACTCTTGAACCTGAAATTAAAGCTCACGAGGTTTGGCAGCAGCCACTAATGGGCGAATTCCCTCAAACGCGCTATTAAACCCCGAGTAAGTACACTAGTAGTCGTCTTGTACGTTATAGTATATCCCACGCAACCTACATCGAATTTACCAGCTCCCCGTCGTTGCGCTGCGCACGGCGCTCCTCAGCCTGCAGGAACAACATGTGGTGCAGCTGGTGCGTCCACACGTTGAGTACCGACGGCATGCACCCTGCCATTCATCCATGAGTCAACACCCTTCGCGGCAAAAAAGAGGGGGGCAACACGCACAATGCAAGCAATCCACACCAGGCTCCGAGTGCGCGTCCACACGCTGCAGGGAGAGGTCCCAGATATCGAGGTAGAACCACCGCGCACCAGGAGCACGAACACCCGTCATCGTTGTCGCTGCTCCCGTCCTCGCTCTTACCTCGTCTTCGCGCGCACGTGAGAGACGCCCCACCGCGCCGCGCCACAGCTCGTTGTGTGGCACAAACAGGTCCCAGTCCCACCTCCGGCGCTGGCGCTTCAGATCGTCCGTGTCGACCTGCGCCTGCAGCCGCGCGACGGGCGCGCGCTCGCTGTGCCGGGCCGCACGGGCGTTCGGGTACGGGTCGACGACGCCGCAGAGGGGGTGCGCGGGCGAGGTGGAGCGGTACACGACGGAGAGCTGCGGGATGGGCGCGAGGTGCGCGGTGACGAGCTTGATCATGCCACGGTATGCTTCTTTGACGCGGGCTTGTTCTTCCGCGTCGGTGGTTCGGTCGGGGAGCATCGAGAGCTCGTGTCGCGACCACTGGGGAGTGTGAGTTGCAGGATGCGGAGGGTGACATGCGTACGTACGTGGGCGCCGGCGTTCAAGAGGAGGATCGTGTCCTCGGTCACCGTGTCTTCCTCGCCCTCGCGCGGCGCAGACGCGTTGCGGATGTATGCGGGCCAGTCCTCGACGCGCTGAAAGTCGTGGTACCAAAAGTGGTCCTTGGATCCGCCAAGACGCTCGGTGATGCGACGGATGTCGGGCTCGTGGATGAGCATGTGCTCCTCGAGCAGGGTGACGAGGGGCCAGCGCAGGCGGGAGGCGGGGACGCCGGCGCGGGCCTGGAGACGCTGTGTGAGGGGCGAGGAGGGCTTGAGGACGAGCTGGTGCACGTTCTTGTGCGTGTGCAGTGGGAGGTGGGGCGGGTCGGTGTCGAACTCGAGGCCTGCCTGGCGGAGAAGGTAGCCGATGGAATGTTCGTGCTGTTGCGTAATGGAGTCTGGGAACATCAGCGGGGAAACATGGAGTATAGGGAAGGATACTTACCGCCCATGAGAATCAACCCGCCTGGACTCCTTAGTAAACGCACTGCGAACTCCTCTGCATCCCACGCGCGCATATTGCCTTTATCGGGCTGCCACTCCCAGTTCATGACGTGCATCAGACGTTCTTCATCGGCTACGCGCTGTTCATCGTCGTTGAGCTTTCCGCGTGCAGGGTTGGGGATGGCACGGCAGCCCTTCCAAGTGCCGTCCTGGCGATTGGCATAAGCAGCGCGAAAGTCGGCTGGGGACGCGAAAAGCGGAGTGCGGGGGACCCAGCGGCCGGCGCCGCATTCGCTTGGGGTACACCATGGGGACGGACGCGGGTGAGTTGTGTTTTTGACGGGCGCGGCCAGCGGTTGTTGTTGTTGTGGGGAGAGTCGTATACGAAGAGGGCTGTGTGCAGGTGAACCGGAAAAGAGGAAACAACACAAGAAGAAGAGGAAGAGGGCGGAAAAGACTGCAAAGCGCAGCGTTCTTCCCGGGCGGAGGATGGCCATGGTGATAAAAAGTGCAAAAGGCGTAAAAGGCAGGGACCCCCTGAGGGACGGCGGAACTCGAAATATTTGGTCCCTAACTTAGGGATCGATCGACCTGACGCGATGCGCCAGTCTTTCTGGTGCACCGATAGCTAGTCCCCCGAGCATCCGTGATAACCAATCCTGATTCGGTGGGGGCGCGCACTGTGTTTTTTTGGCCGGCATGCATGCGAAGCGCTGGATAATCACGCTCGAGGCTCCGACGGTCCTATGAGCGCGTCTTGGTGCTCCCGTGGGATCCGATAACACCAAAGGCTAAATCCAGACGACAACTTCTTCCAGCATCTTTATTTTAGCATCACGGCTCAGAGCAGGGTTGGACAGTGCGGTATCGCCACAGATCTGTTGTGGGGTGTTTGTCTATCGCCTCGTGTGCCCTGTGTCCACCGCCCTGCCACCGTCCGAACGGCAGCCGCGGCACTACTCTCGCACGACGACTCAGATTCTGACAAAGATTTTGGCGAATTTAAAAGGACTCTTCCCAGCTACTAGGGGTCCCGGGGCACTCCTCCCATGCTTTCACGAATAGCACACTGCCGAAGATGGTAACCCAGGATTATATTCTACTGGTGAGCAATGGATCAGGCTATGATCTCAATTGGACGCCTAATGTTTCAAAATAGACGAGAGGAACACATGTATCGGGAGCCAGTTTGGTTGTCAGCACCACTCCTTGCCGTCTGTTTTTGTGTCGCTAGTTGTCTTTCAACTAACTACATAGAAACAGATCGGCGAGGGACCTATGCAAACTGTCTCTGGCTAACAAATGCGCACGTGTCCCATATCAGGGATACTGCGGATGGTGCGATCATCAACAGTCGATATTGAATACCGAGCTTTGGGGTTGGTGTTCGGGCGGTGTGGTGGGGAGAGGACATACCGTGTTGACGTTTAGGGCGGCCTCTTTCCTAGGCTCTATTCTCGGCTTCCCTCATCTTTTCTTTATCTAATGATCTGAAATCGCACTCCCTCCGGCCACTCCATGGCGCGGTGATGTAAATCGGAAATCAGTTCTCGAGGCTGAGCCTCTCAGATCTCAACGAAAAGGATTCTTTCTAGCTACCAGGGGCGAGTGACGAGAAGAGCACATGTACAGGGCCAGACTCCTCAAATCAGCAGCCGTCGATAACATTAGTAACAATGTGTGGTAAGAAGTCAATGAGAATGGACGCATGCGTGTGTGGATACTAGGTTGGCTGTGGAGTCGACGATGTGAATGCGACTCACCCCAGGTCCCTGATGTGGGCCGCAATGATCAGCATTCATGTCGGGGATATTTGTGAATGATAACATTGAATCTCGAAAGTTTCGAATGCTCAAGTTCGAGCAACGTGGTGGGACAAACCGGGGTTTAGAGCCAGTTCTCTCTATCCATCCACTCTCCCACTTCCCTGTATTCGATTTATACCGCAGCAAGTCTCGCCCCTTGGTCTTTATGCGTCATATTTTACACATCCCTTGCCTGGCGGCTTTCAAGGACCATAATGATGAGGCACAATTCCGAAGCCACGCTGGACACGACAGATCGAACCCGTGGTAGATGAGAAGCGCATAGTGTTGGGCAGAGAGGGTTGGTGTCCGATCGGCAGCGCGGGATAATCAATTGATCATGCTCGAGGTACTGATGGCCCTATAAAAGAGTCTTGGTGCTCCCGCGAGGCCCCCAGTGATACAAGAGGTCAAATTCAGACGACAACTCATTCCAGCACCGCCGCTTTAACATCACAGTTGATGAGAGCAGGAGGAACCGTGAGTTTGAAATTCGCCGTGGATCTGTTGTGCCACGTTTGCTTATCGTCCCGTGTGCCCGCCGTCCTGCGGGCTGCCTCAACATACGGCAGCCGCATCGGACACTACTCGCATAACGACCCGGATACCGGGGTGGGGGGTCGCCCCGCAGGAACTTATACGGCCGCTGCCGAACCTCAACTTGCTTCAAGCTTTAAGCTTTAAGGATCAAGGTGAAACCTGGATTCAGATAAGTGCTCGCGCAAGCGTATGAGGCCGTCATGTATGCCAGTGGGAGTACCCAGCCGTCATCCAGTGCATCGTAGGAAAGCTCGGGATCCTCGTCCCAAAGTCAGCTTTTGGAAGAGATTTTGACAAGGGCACCCTCTCTAGCTATCAGGGCGCCCGGGGGCCATTCTTCACGAAGGTCATGGCGGACATGGTAGCCCGGGGTGAACATTCCACCAGTAACTAGACCATTATCTTAACCAGATACCTAATGTCCCAAATTACATGAGGGGAGCACATGTATGGAGCTAGGAATAATATCACAAACTCAAACTCATTGACCGATATGGTGAAGGTAACATGAAGTATTCGGGTTTCATGGTAAGGGGCCAACCAGAATGGGCATAGTTTGATTACTGCACCATTCCTCGCTATCTGTTTCTGCGCGAGCGTGCAGGTTCGAGATGCTTACGGAGGATGCTATCCTGCACTAAGGTTCATGAAACCTGGTCAGCAATAAATCAACGGCAATATCTGGGTAGGTTCATACCAGCTTCAAGCGTGACGACTGCGGCTTTGGGATCCTGTACGACAAAATCAGACACAATCGCAAGGCACATTTTGCATGGGTAGGACTAGACGTACAATACAAGGGTCTGGGGAGATATAAGCGTAATGGTCGCGAGGCTTGGGTGAGCACTGGCGCATAATGTCCCTGAACTTTCCCATTAAATCTGATCCAGGCTCATCAGCGCGCTGCATCAGACAGAAGGTGGGGCACATACAGCCGATGACTGCAGCCGCCTCATTTGGCCTATCTCCGTAGCTTGGGAGGTAATCACGGATACGCGCGCCAGCCTTGAGCTTGCGTTCGAGGAGATCGCGTTTGCTCAAGAACAAGATGATGCACGTCTGCGACAGGAGTTGCGAGGAGCATACTGCGTGCCAGAGGGTCATGGAGTTCTCCAGCTTGTTTACACAAGGGTCTTCCGGGAGGTGCTCATCAAAACATGATATGGCTGAGGGATAACCGAATTAAATGTTGTCACTCGAGATGAAGCTCAAGGTTAACCGACAGGCGACTGGACGCACGTGAGTGAAATTTAGCTACTGTGTTTTAAGGCGCAGGAATTTACATACAGAAAATAATGGCATTGACACCGTCAAGGTAACGTTCCCAAACGTGTCTCTTGAATATGGTTCAGTTAGAAATGAGCTCGGAACTCGTGCGCGTTTGAACATGCCTTGGTTTGCATCCCTTCCACACCATAAAAAATCCATTCCTTCGAATCGTGAACGAGTCTTGTTTCTATAACGCATGAAAGATGAGAAGCGGCCACCCAAACATTGAGAGGACTCACGGTTCTCAATTTGAATCTTGTGCTCTTGAATAGCGGGGGCGCGGCCCGGGAATTTTGCGCGCAAAATGTCACTGTCGGATGGCTTATAGTTCCGCGTCGCTATTCGCTCTAGTTCGCCTAAGAAACTGCATACGTTTCAGTGCACAAGCGGTGAGTGTATCAGGGCCGAATGGGAGGGCAAACATACAAGCTGGCGGAATCCTCGAGTTTCATTTTTCTTGCTTTCAACGCTGCTCTCACGGCGTCATCCGCCCAGAGCGCCATCACATCCTCCCGACAGTTTGCAATAATGTCTGTCGCCTCATCCCCGTCCTTATCCTCGCCCTCGTCACCATCCCCATCCCCACTCCCGGAACTGACCGTAAAACGTTGATCCGTATTCTCAAATACACTATTCCAGCCCCGGACGCCGAACTCGCCATGACGTCTGACACCCGGCGCTGCATATTCATCCCCGGGGGAGGAGGGGGGAGAATGTATCCCCTTGGGCGGAGTGACCCCAAGCCGCCTGTTGAGACTTTCCTCGACACGACGGAGAGCGTCCAAACGCAGCCTTAGGAGCTGGTGCTTGTCAGCATGCAGAGGTGCTTCGTCTGTGGGTGGCGCGGGTGAAGTGGTGGTATCGAGGGATAAAGGGGATGCTGGTGTGTGGGCATTGTCCGGGACCAGCGATTGGGGAGTAGAAGACGAAGGAGAGAGAGACCGGCTACCCATTTCCGCTTGGAGGATTTCGGTGATGGTGATAATAGACCTTATTAGATTGAGCTGAATGACTGGTTTCCACGAGGCGCGCTCCTGCTCCCATGCCGTCGGAGCAAATTTCATCTTAAAATCTAGTGTATTACATTATGAGCCCAAATTGAATGGAATCTGAAGACAGAATTCGCACTTTTCAATGTTGCTGATTTACCTGGACGACCAGTGAGCCACAAATATCAGCACATCAGCTAAAACATGGATGTAAACTTGCCACTCTCTGGTTGTCCCAATAACAACACCTTGACTATCCCCTGCCGGTATTTCTTCACCATTTCCGCGCGTTCAAGCTCGATTTCCTTGTCAATCCCGTCGCTCACGCGTTGCGCATCGGCTTCACGGCGCTTGCGGGCCGCCTTCTGGTCCGGCGTCTCCTCAGGCGGGGAGGAGGGTAATATAGGCAAAGCGTTCATTCATAAAGTCAAGACGTAAGCCGGGGGCGTATACTTGCAACCTGATGCGGAGCCAAATATCAATGATGCAGAGGAAGCTCTGGGTGAGTTCAAGATGGACACACCTACGTTGGAACCGTGACCACTAGCAGCCCAATTACAATACGGTGGACTGCCCGCAATAGCGGTGCAATACGACATGGGAGAAACTTATAATTATGTAAAACGCAACAGCTGTTGAGCTTGTCAGCAACGACAGCCTAGGGGCGAAGGAAACCTTATTTAGTAGTACTTATCTTAGTACTCGCCGACGTCTGAGTGAGGGCGACATCAACTTTTTCCGATATCATTGTTTTAGTGTCGCGATTCAGACAGCGTGGTGTCGTCGCGAATCTGTTGCGCAGTGTTTGCCTGTCGCCTAGTACTATTAGCTAAGGTGTCGGACGAGCACAATCGAACCCCCATCCCCATCTTCAAGACGAGGTATCATGAGCAAGGCCCCGAGTCAGCATATCCACTGAGGGAAAGTTATGGCGGATGAATATGGAAAACTCTGCATCAGCGATCCTACCAACGTCTTGGCATCACTTGATCATCTGACCCTCTGGAAATCTTTCACGGGGATTTAAGAGTACGGTTAGGAATTCAGACAAAATCAGATGGGAATCAGAGCAAATGTCTCTATAGTGGGCATATAACTGTCTATAACATCGATGCATAACTTTGCTTGGCATTGCGAGAACTGATCCGAGTGCGCAATTTGAATCGGCATTGCCGTTGCCCTGTTATGTAATATTTACCTGTGCCCTGTGCCCACCGCCCTGCACCGTCCAAACGGCAGCCGCAACACTACTCGCACGACGACCCGGGTACCGGGGTAGAGTATTTCCTCCACGGGAGCCTTATTCAGCTGCTGTCGAACCGCAATTTGCTTCAAGATTCAAAATAACGGCTGGATCCGGATGCTCGCCTCAAACTAGGCGGGAGGGACTCGTGTACGGGGCCAGAAGCAATTTTGTTGTCAGAACCACTCTTCGCCATCTATCTCCGTGGTTATCGATAGTCCACGCTACCGCTAATTGCGGAGACAGATCAGCGAGGACCTGTACAAACTGCCTCTGGCTAACAAATGCAACGATGCAATCACGCATTATCTCTTAAAGTTCTCGCCACATCGGAGGCTGGTTCTGAGAACCAGTATGTATATATTTGCTCTAGGTTGGCTGTGGAGTCGACGATGCAAATGAGGCTTACCTCGGGTCCCCGGTGTGGGTTGCAATGATCGGAGTGCATGTCAAGGATATTCGTGAGTGTCAACATTTGGAATGTGGAAGTTTGAGCGACGTGGCGGATGAAAAGCACGTCATGCCGGGGTTTGGAGCCTCCTGCCTAGGCTCTATTTTGCAGATGATTTTTTTCTCATCTTTTCTTTACCCGATAATCTGAATAGACACGTTTGTTTCCTTCAGCCACCCAAGCATCGGTTTTTTTCGTTTTGCACGCGACCTCGCGGCGGAGAAACATCTCTCACATCCTTCAATTTGTCCCAATGATAAATATACAAATTCCACTCCTGGTTCTAAACGATAGTATAATAAGTCCATCTCAAGACGTGGGTAGGCTGCGTCTACACAATCAGGGGTGCTATCCCGCACCAAGGTCATGAAGCCAGGTAAATAATTGACAGCAATATCCGAGTGATTCGTATCAGTCTTCAGCGTGGTGGCTGTAGCTCTGGTATCCTGTGTACAGTCAGACACAATTACAATGCATATTTCGCATGGGTAGGACTACACTTATAATACCCGAGACGGCTTATTAGTAGCTGAAGGGATTCGAAGACACGTGAACCCAGCAGGCTCGAGGCTGGGGTGAGCGATCTCTCAAGATGCATTTGAACTCCCGTGTCAAATCTGATCCAGGCCCATCAGCATGCTCCAGTCCAACCACATCAGACGGCTAAGTGGGGCACATACACTCGATGACAGCAGCTGCTTCGTTCGGCCTATCCCCGTAGCTTGGGACGTAATCGCGGAAACGCACGCCGGCCTTGAGCTTGCGCTCAAGGAGGTCGCATTTGGTCAAGAACACGATGATGCGCACCTGCGACAGGTGTTGAGAGGAGCATATCGCACGCCAGAAGACTATGGAGTCTTCCAGCCTGTTTACACGGGGGTCTTCCGCGAGGCGCTCATCGAAACACGAGATGGCTAAAAAGGACCCGAGTTAAATGTCATTACTTGAAATAAAGCTGAAGTTAACGGACGGGCGACTGGATGCACATGAGCGAAATTCGACATGGGTGTTCTTAGAATGCCAAAGTTTACGTACGGAAAATAATGACACGGGCGTCATCAAAGTAACATTCCCAAGCATGCCTCTTGAATAGCAGGGTGATTTTTAGTCAAAAATAGGCTTGGAAATCGAGCGCGTTTGAACTTACTATGGTTCGCGCTCCCCCCACATCATAGAAAATCCATTCCTTCCCAAAGTCATGGGCAAGTCCCATTGCTATAACAAGAATATGAGCGGGGAAAGACACATAAGCGGTGGGAATTGACTATCTAGAAAAGAAGGCTCATCCTCAAACTGAATCTTATGCTCTTGGATAGTAGAAGAGGTGCGAGACCTTGCGTGAACGATATCGTCGTCGGACGGCTCATAATTCTGTGCTGTTATCCGCTCCAAATTATTCAAGAAGCTGCACGCATTTCAGTACGCGAATAATGAATGGGCCAGGGCCGAATGGGGAAAAAACTTACAAGTTGGCAGAATCCTCAAGCCTTATCCTTCTTTCTTTTAACACTGCTCTTACAGCCTCATCCGCCCAGAGTACCATAATGTCCCCCCGAAAGCTTGCAATAATGTCTGTCACCTCATCCCAATTCCTGTCGCCGTCATCCCCACTCCCAGTATCACATTGATGACGTCGTTCCGTATATTCAAGTACATCCCCTGGGGAGGGGGGATGAGAATCCATTCTCTTGGGCACGACAACCTCTTCAGTCCTGGCCCCAAGCAGCCTTTTGAGATCTCCTTCAACCCGACGGAGAAGGTCTAAGCGCAGCTTAAGGGGCTGGTGCTCGTCGGCAGGCAGAGATGCTTCATGCACAGGCGGCGCGAGCGAACCAGTAGTGCCAAGGGATGATGGAGGAGAGTCAGGATGGGGATAATTTGGGGGCATGGATGATTGAGGGGTAGAGCACGAGGAAGAGAGAGACTGGCTGTCCGCTTCCGCTTGAAGCGCTTCGATGATGGTGATAACGGACCTTAGTAGGTCAAGCTGAATGACTGGTCTCCACAAGGCGCGCTCCTGCTTCCACGCCATCGGAGCGTATTTCATCTTGAGATCTAGCGTATTACACTCTGAGCACAAACTTCGTGCAACTCGAGGATAGACTTTATACTTCTCAACATCGTTGATTTGCCTAGAGGGTCAGTGAGCCACAAACATCAGTGAAGACCTGGATGCAACCTGCCACTCTCCGATTGTCCCAACAACAATACCTTGGTCACCCCCCACCGCTCCCTGCGCATTTTTGCGTGCTCAAGCTCGATTTCCCATCTATCCTGTCACTCACATGTCGTGCTTCAACTTCACGGCGCATGCGAGCCTTCTTCTGGCCTGGCGTCTCCCCAGGTGGGGGGAGGGTTAAATGAGTAAGCTCGGATCTATCCATAAGATCGAAGAGCAAATTGGAACCAAGACAGTAGATGGCTATAGAATGTAGAGTAATCTGATGCAAAGCCAAAGATCGGTGCCGAATGTGAAAGAAGCCTAAAGCGACGTGTGTTTATGGAATTCGAACTCGCGCACCCGTGAACAAATAAGCAACGACAGCGCCGACGCGTCGCGTCCTAGTATACTAGTTCCAAGCTGCCAGTGTGAAACAAAACACATATATTTGAGTACTATAACATTGCTACTGGTACCCACACTCGCCAACGACACCAAGGCTATCCGGCTCGCATTGTGATGCGTCGTCGCGTTGGCTCTCCCTCAGACATGTCATATTTAAACTCCGCCCACTTGTGGGGGCGCGGGAGTCTCGTGTATTCAGCCTACCTCAGTCTTCACACAGTACCGCCAGCCTGAAACCTAGTTTTATCAAGTGCGAGCGCAATTGGCATGGGGCAAGTCTGGACAGTTTTGTCTCGACACGTCGTGGAAATGTGAGAATTGGAGTCAATACGAATAATAATAGTGCACTTTATAGTCCAGAACGCTCAGCTTCAAAGTTCCCTAGGCCGCAATTTAATTTTACTCGAACATTCTTGGTAAAGCAAATACGGTAGATGATGGACTCGCACTAGATTATGGTCAAACTTGTGGATGATACTTCCTACTATCCCCTGGACCTATCGAAGGAAGGACTGAATTTCTACCCACCCCGACTTGGAACAGAGTTCACGAGAATGGATGGATGAGTCAAACTTATGGCCACAGGAACAGGTGTCCTAGACCAAGTGTCCGTCCGCACACCAGTGCCGACCGCCTGGAACCGGATATTCGTCGTGGGGATAGTGTCCTCGAGCTGCCGAGCTCGAGTGCGATTGTTGAGTAATGCAAGCCATGACACAGCGTGGCACTTCGAAATCACAAGGACGAAGGCAAGAAAGTATGGCTGTTTCGGATTGTCGACAAGTAGCACAAGGCCAATAATCGCCAAGGCCGCTGGAAGAGACTCAGGCGTCGACCCCATAAAATGAGGACGAAGGAAGCTCACCTAACATCGCGCCGGTTTCAAGGGACAATCGTAGTAGCCTCGAAACGATGGTCCAGGTAGTCTTACTCCCCGTATCACCCCAGCGAAGGAGCTATGAAGTCATATTGGAGATCATTATCAGGGATCGTGGGATTGGGTGGACGCACCCAGATAGTCATGAGAATGGTGATGGTGATGCTGCATATTGAACACACCACGGTCCAGATCTAATAGAATCGCAATTAGTGGACAATGGACCCACATATTGCTATAAACTTGCGAGGATAGAAATATATTGTATATCGGGTTTGGACCCGTGAATTGCTTGCTCCCATAAATGAACAGCCGACACCAGCCCTGCGGCGAATTCCGCGACCGAGATCTTTGCTTATCAGGGTGTGTCAGTGATAGTAGGGCGAAAGACTTACGGCGGCTACTATGAATCCGATGGTCCGAGAATTATACAGAATTGAAATACGATGGGCGGAGTACATGTGGGTGGCTATAACCACTACGCGACAAATTTTTAGTATAGGTGCATATTGGATCGCTGAATAGAACCCACGAAGTCCACCTATCACCGGTGAGTAGATCCAGTACATCCGGCCCATGGACACAAGCACGGATGTATCTCCGAAGCCAGTAACGAAGATCCAATATGCATCGCAGATCGTCAAGGCGGTTTGCGCCATCTCGGCGAGAAACACCCCATAGGTGAGAAATTTCAAGTGTAACTTATCGTTTGGGAATGAAAGGTAATACTCATCTATTTATTTGGGTGAGCAGGGATCAGTATGTGTGGCTGGGGAGCACATGTCTGGATTGACAAGATGCCGAACAGGCCCGTGTTGAGCAGGAATCCAATCAGCTGTGAGGATGATAGCACTTTAGTCGTTAGGCAGACACAAAAGACATACCAGAGGACCAGCTCTGAGAAGAAAAAGAGTAGAGTTAGAGTTAGTGAATGGCAGCGGCCAAGAGAACGTGAGTAATTGATATCTCACACTAAGGCTGAGGTTGGGGCCATCGTGTTGAAGTCTTTACTAGAGATTGTGGAAGAAATTCTCTGTACGGACTGCCGCTTTAATGTAGTAACGAGCGGAGCAGGATGATGTATCATTCTGCTCGGTGAGAATGCAGCCCCGTTGTCAATCGCTCTAGTTAGCAAGATATCTGATGTATCATTCACCTACGTATCACATCAGTAGATCCAATAACTAAATGCGTTTCTTCCTGCCGCCATCAAAAGATGCCGCCGGCTCATCAAATAGCGTCTACATGACCAAATCTGACATGTAGAGGAAAATAATGCATCACAATGACACGATTGCCTAGAGCGGAGGTTACCATATTCCATGGGGCAAGCCAGGTCCGACCGCCAGCTGGTCGGTAGATTACCAGAGAGATTCCTGTTGTAATGTAGGCCTTCGGAGACCAACCCCCCGAGTTCAGCATGCTTATCTTTGGGCCAGCCACAATTATCGACACACTAAATATATCCTGAGCGCGACCATCAGAAGCAATTTGGTGATCAATGATAATAGGCCCGCCGCACATCATCTCATGCATAATGCGGTACAAGATTCCTTGCGCAGATCCTGCACTACCGGGAGATATCGGCCATGAGGATGGCCTTGCCAGCTGAGGTTCCTGTTAGGTAGATTTGGGTTGGGTTTCATATGACAGTTCGTGCTATTCGCGATTGTGAGACGGCATGATGACATTCAGGCTGATTTTGGTCAGTATTCGGGGACCGAAATACTTGATGGCCGTCCATTGGTCACTCACCTGTACTCGAGTCTTGCATTCACTCAGCCCAGCAAAGGTTTATTGGTCGTTCTGGTCTCGGACTATTTTCGGTGCCGGCGGCGGTTGTTCTGGGGCGTTGTCCTATCACCTCGTGAGGCCGCTTTGTGCTATATCTCTGCATGCTAACCACATTCCTACCAGCTACGAGTTGTATGTCGATGGGAGTGGGCGGGTCGAGATTCAAGACTAGATGCGATGAGATCCATTTGCCGCAGTGTCTCCGCCGCGAAATGGAATTGAACTTGATGCGATGAGGTGAGGCTCGTGCAACCTTTAATCCGGTCGACCTCCAAGGCCAGCGCTGATGAACGATCAGATTCATTGTTAAAATTTCAGCTGGAAATCATACCCGCGCCGCGGCCCAGAGCCAGTGCATCATCTGAAAAAAGTTATGATGCATAAGTATAGGAAACCCCAGGGATGATCGTTCCATTACAAAGGGCGCATGAACATTGGAGCCGTCTCTATCCAGTGTGTAATCTACCTGTCCAGCCGCCTGCAGCGCATCGGGGAAGGTCTCAGGCCGTCAGGAAGTTGTTGAGATAAGCTCATTAACCCCATCAGTGTATTGAAATTCAAGTTCGACCATCCTCATCGTCAAGGCGCCTTTTTGAGACTGGTTCAAGTTGATGATACCTTCAGCTAGTTACAGTAGCAGAAGCAGCAAGGTGGATGGTGTATATCACAGCCGTCACCGTGAGCGATCTTCCACTTACGGCCACGCAGGGTTTGGAGTAGTCGAATAGCCTCAGCGCGCCCTGTGTGAGCTTCCATTATGTCGAATCAGATATACGATCGGCATTAGCAACCCCAGTAGCGGAATCCGCGGTGGTTCTGGCGCCCGGAATTTGTTTGAGATCAACACCTTCCGGCGTAGACAAGATGTATCATTCATAGAGAACTGGAATTTCTATTGAACACACCCAGTGTGCAAAACTCCCCTAGATCCACTCAAAAACAGTTCTCTATCTGACCGCTCTCCCACCTCCCTCTATCTGGTCTATGCCGCAGCAAGCCTACCCCTCGGTCGTTACGCGTCATGTTTTACACGCTCTTTGTCCGGCGGCTGAGGACAATACGTGCAAGGCCGCAGTTCCAAAGCCACGCTAGGTGCGGCTCGTCAAGCGCCCGCGATGAGCGAGAAGCACATAATGATAGTATTGGGAAGAGAGGGCTGGACAATGGGAATGAGAACCTAGAAAAGGAAAGGGAATGTTGCCCCAGAAGTCAGGTAACTCCGACTCCCCCGACAGTAAACAACAACAGCTTGACTCCGGATCCTCCGTCCCGCATCCCGCATCCCGCCTCATCCACAAGATTATGCTCTGAATTTTATTCAGGCTGGCTAACCCGATCCAGTGTCTCCAAGCCCGCACGTCTTGAGCTGCCTGTATTTGTTGTGCGAGGGGCATTGTAATTTGTCTTCCTGAACGTCAGCCCCCTTATGTTTCGTAGCAATTTCGTAGTCAACATTCTACAGTGGCAGCACGAGTTCTCAATGCTCTTTTGGAGGTGATCAACGCCGAAGAGCAAGTCCGAGTTAAAACCGGAACCTGGAGGGGATTGCCTACATGGCGTGCGGAAGATAATCGTTCTCATTTATACTCGGTTGGTGGGTTTTTTTGAGGTCTCCACTGGCATCTCACGCTTCTGCTCACCAGTAGCTCCATCTATTGTAGTCTAAATCGAATGCATAATTTCTCCAATTAAATAAGAAGTGCTTAAAATGTATATTATATCAAGGCGGCATACTGATTAGCGAGAGGTCCTGTTGCGGGCAAAATGGCAACTGAAGTGAAAGCCTGCAAATAAGCCATATGTCATGTTCCAAGTATACGGACACGTTATGATACTAGCCGCGCTCGCAACCTATCCCCTGGACACATTGAAGGAAGGATTGAATTTCTACCGCCCCGACTCGCGGAGCCGGCGAGGGAAAATGGTAGCGGGGCTGAACTTACGGTTGCAGGAACGGGTGTTCTGGGTCGAGTGCCTGTCTGCATTCCAGTGCTGACTGTCTGAAACCGGATATCAGTGATAGGGATGCTTTCCTCGAGACCCTGGGCGCTGGTGCGATTGTTGAGCAATGCGAACCATGTCACAGAGTGGCATTTCGGAATTACAACGGTGAGCATGATGAAGTATGGTTGTTCTGGATGGTTGACGAGTAGGACGAGCCCAGTAATTCCCAAAGCCGCTGAAAAAGATTCAGGCATCCTACAAAATGGGGATTGAGGAAGCTCACTTAGCACCACACCAGTTTCGAGGGTCAACCACAACAACCTGGCGACGATGGTCCGGGTAGTCTTACTCCCCGTACATCTCCAGCGGAAGAGCTATGAATGTGGTTATAGATTGGGGATCATTATCGGCAATCATGAGTTTAGGCTGAACATACCCAGAAGACCCTGAGAATTGTAATGGCAATGTTGCATAATGAACACATCACAGTCCAGACCTAGGATAGGATCACAGTTAGTAAATGACGGACCCAGGCAGTGCTATAGATTTACGAGGACAGAGGCATAGCGTACATCGGGTTTGGACCCATGTAGTGCCTGCTCTCGCAAATGAACAGCCGACGCCAGTCCTGCAGCAAATTCCGCGATTGAGATCTTTGCTTCTTATTTATTAGAATGTACTGGTAGTAATGGCCGGGTGAAACACTTACGGCAGTTATTATGAAACCAAGAGTCCGAGAATTATACAGAAGTGAAATACGATGGGCGGAGTGTATGTGAGTGGCTATGACCACTACCAGATTTATTAGTATAGGTGCATGTCAAATCACTCAGTAGAGCCTACAAATTCCACCTATCAATGGCGAGTAGATCCAGTACATGCGACCCACAGACATGAGCATAGACGTGTCTCCGAATCCAGTAACGAAGATCCAATATGCATCGAAGGTTGTCAGGGCCGTTCGTGCCATCTCAGCGAGAAACACGCCATAGGCGAGGAATCTCAGGTGTAACTTATCGTTCGGGAATGAAAGGTGATATTCATCTACTCATTTGGGTGAGCAGGGATTAATACATGTACTGGGGACGCACATGTCTGGATTGACACGACGCCGAATAGGCCCGTGTTGAGCAGGAATCCAATCAGCTGTGGGGATGATAGTATTTCAGCCGCTACGCAAGTACAAGAGACATACCAGGGGACCGGCCCTGAGGAGAGAAGGAGTAGAGTTAGAGTCAATGGATGGCAGGGGCCAAGAAGGCAAGTGGTTTAAATCTCACGCTAATGCTGTGGGTGGGGCCATTGTATCGAGATCTTCACGGTTGGTGGGGGTGGATGAAGAAACACCCTATGTGGCAGCTGCTTTAATGGGAGGAGCGGAGGTTATCGTATTCCATGGGGCAGGCCAGTCCATCCCATGCCCAACCACCAGCTGGTCGGCGAGTCACCAGAATGATTCCCGCTGCCGTGAAGGCCATCGAAGACCAACCTCACGGGTTAAGGCATCCCTGGGTCGGCGACGATTATCAACGCGCTAAATATATCCTGAGCATAGCCATCGGGAAGAATTTGGTGATCAATGATAATGAATCCGCCGCATATCACCTCACACGTAATGCGGTGCTAGATTTCTTGCACGTATCCGTCGCAATCGGGGTGTCCCGCCATAAGGATGGCGCTCCAGCTTGGGCCCCCGCAAGAGATGTTGTAGGTGGAGATATCGCATAACCTTCGCCTTTTTGTCACCTAGACCGTCACGGTTTCCGGATCCGAGTCTGCGATAGCCGCTATCACTGGTTTCTACTCAAACCCGAGACTCTTATCCTTCGCCATCATGAGCCTCAATCCACGGGTCGATCGAGTATGGTCAAGGTAGATCATAACTGGCTGGGCGCAGGCATTGAGGTCGCTAGCGAGTACTGTGGTAGGGATGCTATTGGCCTATGTAGAAAAGCTAAGGGACATGGGGGCGTCCCTGGTACTCCGTTGGAGACGGTGCTGTCGCGCCGGCTCGAGCGCAGCGAGATCCCGATCCGGCGAGTCACGTCATGTTGTAGATAGACAAAAAATCCTACCTTGTGCGATGCGTCGCTGGCGTGCGCGCCTATGAGGCCTTGCGAGGCTCGCCGTCCCCACCACCTCGAGGAGGTGGTGCTCGAGCACGTTACATTCACTGTTAGTGACTTCAGTGAGTGACGGACCATAGCACGGTGGCAAAGGCCGCGATCTCAATTTGATGTCTAATGTCCCAAATTAGAGAAGAGGAGTACCTGTGCGTGCTACATGTCCGTCTTCGAGCAAAATCTAAGCCTTTAGGCGTCATGCATCAATCCCAATGGAAAATGCTCTGCACAAGGCTGAACAGATTTGTGAGTATCATCTGTCCAGGTCTAGACGGCGCCGGGGTAGGCCGTGGATATTTCATGCCCGTCCGCTCTATAGGGCTTGGCTGGAGGCTAATTCTGTGCTTGTTCCAAATCGTCCAACTGGGCATACGTCGAATTCGAGCCTTAGTCAAACCCGCAAAAAAAGACGGGTTGCTGACGTGTCATATATATGGCAGTATGTGCTATCTGAAGTTATTCTGGGCTGGCATTCAGGCCAACATTCGTGACATTCAAAGGCCCGATCAATACATCACTCAACGACTCGGACCATCAGATATAAACTGGGATCACTCACCTACCCTACCAGAATCCTACATTCACTCGGGCTGGCCTGCTCCAGCAGGCCATGTGATCGGCCACCACGATTCGGCGTGGCCTCAGTGCACTGTTTGCAGCATCCCGACCGGGCCGAGCCCGCGTCCGAGATTCCTCTCGGAGAGATCCCGAGGGGATTAGCCGAGTCCACGGCCCACTCCCAGCGGATTCGCCCCAAAATGAGCACCACGACAGGATCTCCACTAGCACTAGCACTAGCCTCACAGTTCTCGCCAGGGGTTTATCGGGCTTTCAGGTGTTTTTATTTTGGGCAGTGCCGGCGGCGGCGGATGCCCGTCTGTTGTGGTGTGTTGTAAAATGTACAATCGCCTTGTGAAGCCGCTTTGTGCTTTCAATTTCACAAGTTGCAACCAGCCTGATCACCCGTGCTCAGCTTTCCTTTCCAACCCCTTACTAGCTGCGGCTTTCACGCTGATAAAAACGGAGGGCGTCGAGAGCCAAGACTAAACACACCAAGATCCATTTTCCAGAGTGTCTCCGCTGCGAACTGGAATTAGACTTGATGGACTGGGGAACAGCTCGGCGGGCGAATTCGCAGCCGGCCTCGGCCAGAGTTGAACGTCGAACTTTGATGAGGATTCGTTTTAAAAGTTTCACTTAATATCCACGTCTGCGCCATAGTTAGCGCATCCTCGAAAACAGAGTTGTGATACGTAGTTATGGAATTCTCCAAGACTGATCACTCTGTTACAAAAGATACGTTCATCGCCCATCCTGCATGTCCTGTCCACAGCGTTGGGCAAGGTCCTACTACAACTCGATGTTAATAGCATCCTTCTCAGCGATTTCTCTCAGCGTCTCCTCAAGCTCCTTCCGATGTGCATCGAGGAATGGTTGATCCGCAGTGAAATCAACAATTTCTTTCAGTTCATTAGTGGTTGCCACCGAGCATTCGTGGAGAAGAACCGCACCTCTTCGTACCTGCTCTGTAGATGACAACTCTTCGCCTATAATGTTTGAGGTTTTTGTGTATTGAACCTCGAACCCAACCATTTGCATGGTCAAGACGCCGTCCTTGAGACTGGTTGGGGTTGATGATGCCTCAGCTGAGGAAAAAGCAAGCTATATGGTGCGTACCAAACACCCGTCAGCGTGAATGATTTCTTGCATTCAGAGGACTCAGAATTGCCGAACAACCCCAGCACGCCTTGTGTGAGCTGCCACCCTGAATCGGACGTATGATCGACATCGGCGAGCTTAGTGGCGAGATCCGCGACGGTTCTGACGCCTGGCATTTGCTTGAGATCAATGTTCCCCGGCCTGAATATGATATATAGTAATAGGCAGGAATTGGAGTTGCTATACAATAAACGCACCCAGTGGTGCGTGCGGTCCACCCGAGTTTGATGATCTCCGAGATGTAGTGGTGGAACCACGACCACGACACGCGTCCCTCGGGAACCATAGCGCTCGCCTAGTACGATGCATAATCCAGAGTATTCGAGACATCTCGCTAGTGACACGTATCAAAGGATTGCCCTGCTAATCTCCACAAAAACCTACCTTTTCCAATTCAGTGAGACCAGGAGCGAAGACGGAACGCACTGATTGACCAGTGGTGGTAGCCCCTCCGTGATCGGCTGCGTTGTTGATAAATTCTTAGTCCATGATCTCTCAAGTTTTTTTGGCTTGAAAATGAGGGGTGAATGGGGGGGGTTCGATTGTAACGATGGTAGTTAACGTTAACCCACCTTATAGCTTTCTGTGAACCTTGGAGCCTGGGCGTCTCTGGGCGGATATTATAATGATCCTACCATACAGAATGCCCTTGCGATCACCTTGTCCCATAGCCAATTGTGTCATAACTTGACAAGCAGTCAGCGGCGCCCCGACACGAAGCCCATCTTTCCATCAGAAAACAGGGTCCTCTCCACCGGCTCACTTTCCCACTCCTCCAACACGCATGGTGAACCAGTGACGTCATGAATGAAGGAGAGGATCCCACGATAGCTGCGATCTTCATGAAAAAACTCAGAGGAAATGTGTGGTCTACCTCGATTGAGTGTCTACCTGTCCGCTAGCTGCTTTCGAGGGACAAGACGCACGTGGTATCATTGTGTAGAGAGGATGGTTGGCGAAGGGGAGGGAACTTTCTCGAATTTATTCCGACGTGCCCGTTGACAACATCAACCAAAAACTTGACTCCCAGACCCTATCTCTCACGTCATATTGCGTGGGCTGCCTGAGTGGACCAAAATCTGTTGGAGCTCGGGATGTGTTATGTCCCTGGCCGCTTTCACCTACATTTGGAACCATCTTTCGGCTGGAGATTACGCCCGCGCCATGGCCAGTACGAAAAAAACTTTTGATGCATAGTTGTGGAATACTCTGAAAGTGATAGGCCCGCGACCATCCCTTCAAATTCCTGCTGCGGATGTGCACGGGTGTGCCATCTTCGTTGTTCGTTCGTCCCGAACTTCTTGAAGAATCTTAGAGGGAGCTATCACAGGCCTACCAAGCGTCCCGGTGCATTAAAGGACTACGTCCGCTGAGTGATGTACGTAGCAAAGCACTTGCGATTATTCAGGGAGCTTTGGATCTGTACCGAAAACCATCCTAAATATCGCACTCATATCCCTCTTTTCGTCCTCGTCCGCCAATTCCAATACAGCCTCCCGGATGCCCTCCTTGGTGACCAAATCGCGGAGCAGAGATTCTACGGTCTCCCGGTCGCGAGGGGCACCGTCCTGTGTAAATTCACGTTAGCAAGACCCAAATGACAGTGATGCTCAGGCTGACCCCCGACCCCATCCTTCGGAATGCTGCGTCAATTCTTTCTGACGCGAGGCAACGTTTTAATTCGCGATTGCTTTCCCGCAGCTCTGCGACATCCGCCTTCAGGCTCGCATTATCTGCTTTCAACTGAGCCGTATCCACCTCCAGGCACGTCATCCTCTCCTCCATGTTTGAGAATCTCTCCAGAATGTCTTTGCGGATTGGCCTATCGATGTGACCAGAACTAGGACTAGAACCAGAACCAGAGCCGGAATCACCATCATCCGAACGTTCTTTGGCTGAACAAGAGTGGATGAAGTGCGAGGATGTTATCAGACCCGGAAACCTCAGGAGTCAAAGGCCCAGACTAACCTGGTTCCAATATCACCTCGACCGTCGTGAACGGTGGCATAGTTTACTGTTCGCCGGTTGTAGCACGGTGTGAAGATTTACGGGCTGCTAGAATACACGAGGGCCGGGGAGTGGTCGCCAACCTACGGAAATGGGAGCTGGTCGGACAGTGAGCGCAAGACGACGTACCAGACGCGTTTGCAAACGAGGTTTGAAATATATAATCTTTTATCTTGAAATTTGAATGCCACGAAACGATCTGATCGAGAAACAGGAGGCGGAGAAAAATCTTGGAGCGTGAGTCACTGGGTGGGTGATGAAACGATGGATTGAAAGACGCCCAGGCCGTCTTTTTATGAGATATACAAATGATCTGTGACGTGCGCGTGCTAGAGATATGGTAGATCATTTATGATGTGTGCGAAGCGTCTGTGATGTTCTGTCGATTTACATCAACAGATAAGGAAAGGAGGGACGGCTGGAGCTAGTCAGAAGTAGACAGAAAAGAGAGTATAGTGAATCATGAGACGTGTACGGTGCACCAGCCGTGTCAGGCAGGATTTGAGATTTGGCAGCGTTGCTCCGTGCCAAAATGGTTCTTCGGGGTCCTATCTTCCCTTGGAGAAGGTGTATTACGTAATTATATTGGACTTGTTGAGTTACAAGCTCACTCAGTAATATTGACTTAGAATAATCTCCGCTTTACCGATTATGTAAGCGCGTCCAGTCTTTACATTCGAGGATTGTTCCTCATACAACACAATAATACCTATACCTATCTAATAATATCTAATACCCCCCATCTGCCTCCTCCACTGCCAACAGGACTTTGCCCCACCGTTCATGGTCTTGTCGGCAAACATTCTGGCACATCTTTGCCTGGTGCTCCAACACCTTTTAGGCTCTGATGCGTCGCGCACAGCGGGTCCGCGCCGCATGAGTAGGGTAGCGTGTAGATAGCATGTGATTTCATAAAGACAATACAAAACTTGTGTACTAGCTAACGGGTGTGGAGTGGGCGACTCCCAGCTCCGGCGGCGTAGTGTAAGGACACGCTAAAACAACCAACAATGGCTGTGCGGTCTCTCAAGAATACTCAAGATGATATAGAAAGATGAAGATGAATGACTTAAGTCCCACTTGTTATAGCGGAAACCAAAGAGAATCAAGTTAAGAAACGAACATACAAACAGTGAAACTATATACTAATGCTAAGAGCCCGTGAATATAATATGTACAAACGACATGTGTACTACATGATGCAAAACCGCGGTTTGGCTTACATAAGCAGTCACGTGATGTTGATAAGATAAACTACAGAGATAAGATGAGATAACCTATAGATAAGAGATTAGATAAGATGAAAAAGGGTTGGAAAAAGAAAAGAAAAGACAAGTCCTGACATAACTCCCTCTTTAGGATTTTTCTCTCCGAGGAAAATAACGCGATGCACTGTTTCTTCATCGGCCAGATAGGTGCCAACACTCCCCTAAGGGCGCGCATCACTATCTATGAAAACAACAAGCTCTTTTCGGTGGAGGTGAAATTTCGTATGGTTGGAACATGGAAAGAAATTCGTCTTGAGTAACGGCGAGTTTTATTTTTCGCGGCGCGATGGGTTTTTCTTATGGAAATTGTTAACAAATCCATCGCGTTCTTCAATTTGAAATTGGTTCCCAGTATTGTGTTCGCGTATATCCTTCCCATTTGACCCAATATTCAGTCGTTTACCATTATACGAGAATTGAGAATTTCTTCTACCGTATATTCAAATTCTCCGTCTATTTGTACTGGCGCAGGTGGTTCGGGTTGTTGATTAGGAATGATGAGGGCGTATAAGGCGAATGCGCGAGACTTGATGACGGGTGAATTTTAATCGAGGCAGGTAATTTAAGTTTTACCGCATTGGTTCCTACTAGTTCGAGAATTTCGTATGGACCAATTCGGCGTTCTGTGAGTTTCTTCGAGGGTCGTTTGAGATCCAGGTCCTTGGTTTCTAACCAAACCTTTTGTCCGACTTTAAACTGGATTGTTTCTCCTCGGTGTTGATCAGCGAAACGTTTCATTTCGTCGCGCGATTTAATTAGAGCTGCCTGAGCTTCTTCTTGTATCTTCTTCATTCGACTGGCGAATTCAGCTGCCGATTCGTTTGTGGGTTGACGAATTGGTTCAACGCCCATGCGTGGGTGACGTCCATTGACATAATAAAAGGGGATATTTTTGTCGATGAATGCGTGGCGTTGTTGTAAGCGAATTCGCTGAAGGGATCCATTCAATCCAATCGCTTTGAAGATGTGATATAAATAATCGAGATACGCTTCAATTTCCTGATTGACTCGTTCCGTTTGACCGTCCGTTGAGGATGATAAGCCGTGATAATTAGTGGTAATACCAAGTAGCGAATTCAATTCACGCATCATAGATGACGCAAACTGAGGGCCACGATCCGAGATTATCGAATCTGGTAAACCATGAGCTTCCATACATATTGATGATAAAGTTTCGCGAGACCGGTCGTCGAAGTTTGAGAAGTTGTAGGAATAAAATGAGCCATTTTTGAAGCGCGATCAACGACTACAACAATAGCATCATAACCGTTACTTTCCGGAAGTCCTGTAATGAAGTCGCAAGAGATAGCTTTCCACGGTTCAACCGGAGTAGGCATAGATACAAGTTTTCCAACTGGGGGAGCAGGGTATGTTTTATATCGTTGGCATTTGTCACAGCCGTCGACATAGGAATTGACAAACTTAGTCATTCCGGGCCACCAATAATTACGAGAAATGAGTTCGAGGTTTTGAAACGACCGGGATGTCCTGCAACACCAGTGTCATGATGGAGTTTAACGATTTCTCGTCGAAGATCGGTATTCTGCGGTACATAGACTTTTCCGCGGAATAGAACGAGGTTTTGTTCTTCAGACCATTCGTCAGAGCGAAGACGTTTGGTGGGTGATCGTTTAAGTTCTTCGATTGCCTTGACTACCGATTCATCGTACTCTTAGATTCCTGATCTTGGAGAGAATAGATTCTTCATCGCTTCCGATCAAGACATGACCTTGTTGTAATGCTTTAATCGAGAAAAATTCTGGTTTGAGAAGCGTGACGTCGTCATTATCGGAATCCACTCCCTCTTTATGATCTGTCCTCCTGGACAGTGCATCCGCTTTTCCCATCGAGGATCCTGCCTTGTGAATTAAAGTAAAATCGAAACGAGATAAGTAAAGAGCCCATCGTGCCTGTCTACGGTTCAGTTTTTTACTAGTCATAAAATATGTAAGGTTTCTATGGTCCGACCAAATGTCTATAGTATGTTTAGAACCTTCTAAATAATGTCGCCATGCTTCAAGACAGCGTATAATACCTAACATTTCTTATCGTGTACATCGTAATTACGTTCACATCCGAAGAGATTTGAATAATAGAACAAGGACGCCATTTACCATCATCACATAACATAGATAAAATACCTCCCGTAGCAAAGTCCGAAGCGTCCGATTCCACACGAAGAGGTTTTGAAGGATCCGCCGTAACCAATATAGGATTTGAAGTGAAACGATGTTTGAGCATGTCGAATGCGGATTGTTGTTTTTCCGTCCATTCGAATTTCGAATCTTTTCGTAATAATTGTTAAGAGGCGTGGCAAGTTTTGAGAAACCTTCAATAAACCGGCGATAGAAATTTGCAAATCCGAGGAATTTTCGGATATCACGGACTGTTTTTGGAACAGGCCATTTCTTGACCGCGTCGGTTTTCTCTTCCATCATTCGGACTTCTCCATCTCCAAGAATGAGGCCCAAAACTCGATTTGATTTTGACTGAAAAGACACTTTTCTGGTTTAAGGAAAAGGTCGTTGTCCAGTAGGATTTGAAGTACGCGTTCAGTAATGCGTTCATTCTCTTCTTGGGTATCGTGAAGATGAGAATGTCGTCGATATACACTACAACGTGTCCTTCATCAATAAGTTCTCGAAGTAAGGCATTCATCATGGTTTGGAATGTAGCGGGTGAATTTGTGAGCCCGAAATACATGACGAGTGGTTCGAAAGAGCCGCGGTGAGTTGAAAATGCCGCGAGCCATTCCTTGCCTTCCTTCATACGAACATTATTGTATCCCCATCGGAGATCGAGTTTGGTGAACCATTTTGATTTTCCCGCTTTATCGATAAGGTCCGCGATCATAGGTAAAGGATAATTATTACGAATAGTCCAGGCGTTTAATTGACGATAGTCCTGTACCATACGTTTCTTTCCATCCTTTTTGGGTACAAAGAAGACCGCTGAAGTTTGAGGTGATTTACTTTCGCGGATGTATCCTTTGGCAAGTTGATCGGTTAGAAATCATCGACTTCCTTTTGTTCGATGGGCGAAAGATTAATGATTTTCGCTTTCTTGGGTTCAAACCCTGGTTTGAGTTCATATCGTGATCCCAAGGTTTTCTCTCAGGCATTCGTTCAGAAGCTTTCTTTTCGAACACCTTTAACCATCGTCGAAATCGTCGGGGAATTTTATCCATCAGACCTGGTTCGTCTGTGAATTCGGTTCTGAATGTCGTGTTTACAAATGTTCTTCACGATTTCATGGGTAATTCGTCAAATTAATTTCATCAAGAAGCGCGCCTTCTTGTTCGGTTATTAAACCACCGATCACTCGATCATGATCTTCATCATCAACTTCTTCGATCGAGACTTTATATTTCCACGATCGGCGATCGCTTTGCGCTTCTTTTGGGTTTTCATTTCGCGAATGCGGACATTACATTCCGGGGGACATCGTGAGAATTCTATCGCACCAGTAGCCCAATCTATAGAGGATTGTGCTTCTTTAGCCATGTGTGTCCAATGATCATCGGGGTTTTTCCAAGGTCGGTCACTTCAAATACCATTTTCTCTTTGTGACCTTTATGCGTTATCATGAGATATATTTCTCGTGAAATTTGGCCGCCTTGGTTGAGGGTTCCGTCGACATTAAAAACTTTAATGGGATATTTAAGTTCTTGTGTTTTCCATCCCATTTGTTCGACATATTTCCGATCGATGAATGAACCAGTGGCTCCTGAATCTAATAAGGCTTGAACTGACGCATTCTCATGTGTATCGAGAGTGGATATGTTAACCGTCATTTTCATTCTCGTTCCAGATTCAGGGTGCGAATAAATAAGCGTTCTCTATAAATAGTACCAAGACGCTCAGAGGCGATACGGCCGGGACCCACGAGTTACCAGCTCCGGGACGGACCGATGTTCCATTTAAGGAATCCTGGTGGGTTGATGCAATCGTAGTGCCGGGACCCTGACTAGCAGGACGGACACCTATCCGACTACCGAAACCACTTAAAATTTTTTATCTCCGTTTTCTGTTCTTTGTGTCGAAATAGATGAATTGAAGGGAATTAAGCACGGTGTTGAACCGCCAAGCTCCTTATGGGAGACCCCCTGAGATACGGTTACATTGGAAGACGTATTCTCTAAATTATCGACTGAAAGAGCAGAAAACATATTATTTGACGCACAGGTGGAGATTTCACTGCGCGCCGTTGGGAAAAGACGGGGTGTTGGGACTTCTACAATACCCGATGTTGAATTGGCAACATGAGTAAGGGTGGAGGGATTACCGCCGCGTGATTCGGTAATATTGAACTTGCGTTTGAAATAGTCTTCAAGTTCGGTGTATGTTCCTCTAACGTTTAGCGATGATGGACAGTTTGCCATTACGTGACCGGGTTTACGACATTTATAACAAATGACGGGCGTCGAGTTCCGCGATCAACATCCATAGCATCCGGGTTGCGTGTAGCCGTTGTAGCGGGTACCGTATTTGCAGGAGCTTGGGTTTGTTGACGAGGTGGCCAGTAGTTTCGTGGTGCAGGGACTGTTGACGATGACGTTGTCGTAGTTTGCTGTCTAGCCGGTTGTGACGTGTTGAATCTGCCAGTTGATGTGGTTGCCGTGAATAAGTTTTTGTTCACTCTGATGTTGGCGCCATTGTCGATCAACCAGTTTAGCACGTTCATACCAATCGTCGATTGTCTGGGGTCTGTATTCGCCGAGTGAGATTTTATCTCGTAATGCCTTGTTGAGGGACCGTTTGAATTCTTGAATCAGGGCTACCTCAACATAGCCAGATCCGTCGGCAATTCGTTCAAATTCGTGGACGTGATCATCTGCCGTTTTAATTCCTTGGTTGATTGTCCGGAATTTAAATATTTTCGTGTTTTGTACATCGGGATCTCCGAATGTTCTCCTAAAAAGGTCCCAGAAGCCATCCATAGTGCTATCCGGGGAAACGCCACGTTCCGTGAGATGTTTGACCATTTGGTCACGCCATAATGCCGCTGTGCCCGTTTGACATAATGAAAGCACCCAGAAAACCTGATGCGTATAATCGGGAATTCCTGATTACGCATTGCCATATATATTTTACATGCAGTTTCGAAAGATTCCGCATTCGCCATTTTTCCATCAAAGGCCGGGGGTGTAGCCATCTTTGGCATACGAACATGTGATCCGAAATTGTTAAGGGCGGATTACCCAAATTAACTGGAGAAGGGGGAAGAGGACGGGATGCGGGAGACGGTTGAAATTGAGGGGCGGGCGGAGCGGAATGTGAAGCCAATTGACCAAAGAAGATCGAGCTTCTCATTCTGCATTTGGAGACTTGCATCATCATCTCCATCGATTTCGTGAGTTCCTGAATCTTCGCATTCAGGTACGTGGTTTGTTCTTCCCAGGGATTAGTGTACTGGGGGCGAGGAGGTTGGGATGGGCCGGTTTGTTGTCCGGCAGCCATGAGAATTTCGGCAGGAGTAGGGGTAGACATTCTAGGCGGGCGTTCGTAAGGAAGATGAGAAAAGAAAAATGAAGGGGGCCGCGGGTCCGAACTTAATCGAGTAGACCGGCGGTTATCACCAGCTTCAAGTGAAGGGGTCGTGGAACGGGAGAATAGGCCCGAAATATTGGGCGAGGACGGTAGCAAATAGGACGTGAGAGTGCAACCTCAAACACGAACAGGAATCAACCAGCGAGGGAGGTTCGAAACCTCACTACTCTTCTAGTGATTGTAGGAAGATGATGCGAGTGTGTTCCGCGAGAGCCTGACCAGGCGGACTGTTACACGCGGCTAACCCTTAAACGCTGATCCTGCGCAAGGTGTGGGCCAAACGTGCAGTGAGAGAATGTCGGATGTTGCCTTGGTCAATAGCCAATCCAAGCACAACGGGGGAATGGGACTTGCTGACTCTTATAATGCGAAACGGAGAAATAAATCTCAACCGCTAAGCAAGAGTTGTTGCCAAAGAAAAATCGCACAGTCAGAATGTTTAGAACGTAACTGTCCGTTTGATTTCTGCGATAGTCGTGGGGATTAATGATGAACGGGGGGGATGTGCTTACACCAGAAAACTAATACTCTTTGAGCGGTGATGTTGTTTCACGCGCTTCGGAGTGTCGTTGGACAAGCGATAAAGTTGGGCGATGAGAGAGGGCACAAGAAGTAACTTGATTCTTCTGTAAGGACACGCTAATACACCCTAAGGCATGCGGTCTCTCAAGTAGATCTCAAGTGGAAAGGAAAAGTGAAGAGGAAAGTCTTAAGTCCCACAAGTATGAGCGGAAACCAAAGAGAATCAAGTTAAGAGACAAACATACAAACAATGAAACTATATACTAATCCTAAGAGCCCGTGAATATAATATGTACAAACGACATGTGCACTACATGATGCAAACCGCGGTTTGGCTTACATAAGCAGTCACGTGATGTTGATAAGATAAGTACAGAGATAAGATGAGATAACCTATAGATAAGAGATTAGATAAGATGAAAAAGAGTTGGAAAAAGAAAGGAAAAAGACAAGTCCTGACATAATTGGTGCATGCCCCTACCCAGCACTACAAACAAATAGACCCATGCTATGGGTACTATGGCACTATGGTACGCTATAGGGGGCTCCATAGCTCTCTATTGATACCACCTGATTTACTGATGCAGTCTCATCCAAGAGGAAACAGGCTGGTACGGGACCACGCCCCGGATTTCAACAGAGGGAGGGAGCTGCCAGTCAATGAATGCAACATGGTTTCCTTCTGCCGAATGAAAGACAGTGGATCCATGTCCAGTGGTGATGGTAAACCATCTCTCGGAGCGGGGGCCATAGACATCACAGTTGAGGATATTTGGGTTGAAGGATGTGAATGTGAACATGAATGTATTGGGAACCGTTGCTTCTGTGAACGGGTTCGTGGATGTCATTCTCGTTGATTTTCGTGGGTGATGTTTTTGACATTATTCACGCTGAGAGCATGGACATAAATACTAGCACGAGCTGCCTATTGAAGAGCAAGCCTGTAGCTGA
Source organism: Infundibulicybe gibba (assembly GCA_015501065.1). Classification (NCBI taxonomy): domain Eukaryota; kingdom Fungi; phylum Basidiomycota; class Agaricomycetes; order Agaricales; family Omphalinaceae; genus Infundibulicybe; species Infundibulicybe gibba. The sequence continues at coordinate 83,750 of JADNYI010000088.1, read as the reverse complement.
AACATCAGTAGCACACCTAGAGAGCTACAAGGGCCATTGGTATTGCATTTGGGATATCAACTTCGAACGAGAGAAGGGTCCCACAACCCAAACATAAACACCCTGGAATCCTCGATATCAAACCTAAGGAGAGCATAAGATAACACAGTGAGCCAAATTTCCTGGACTGCGCAATGCACCCGCATGCTATGACGAACGCGCATGGTGGAGCTTACAAGATTCTTCGGGACACCGCCGTTCGGGTGTTCTAGATCACCCGTATGGATGTGTGGTGCCTTATGCCACTGAATGCAATGTGATGGAATGGAATAGTCAGGGACTTTTTGAGTTGTTTGACACATTTCATGCTGAGGTGTGATGCGGGAGTTCCCGCTCGTCCATCTCTTACCTGATAGCAGCAATGCGCAGCTAGCTATGGACTCTGCATCAGATTTTGCGGGTGTCTATCTGTGTCTATTGAATGTAGCACGTCCATGACCCGCCGAGTTTGAAGTTTGGGATTGAAATTACGGTTGGAATTTGAAACATCAGTGATTGTCGGGAGGGGCTGTAGCCAAACAAATAAAGTTGTGATCAACTAATCGATTACTTGTCCCTTTGTCGGTTAGAAAACCTGCATCTGTTGTAAATTGTCACCATTCATGTATTTGCAGGCAGCTAGGACCAGACCTAGGTTGTTTTCAGTATGGCTGCGGGAGTAAGATTTTCTAATCGCTCCCAGGCGGCAATACACTTACCAGGTCTTAAATTTAATACTAGTTTGGGGTTCGGAACAACAGGGAATGCCAGGACGCTCCGGTCCCACAGCTATAACGCAATTAGTAGTCTTCCACATTTCAGGCACAGGGAAAATCCAGGTGGTATAACAATCAATGGCGCTGGACCTCGGTAGCCCGTTGCCAGCTCATCCTTGAAGACGCAATAACGGGGGCCAGTGAGGCTAATACTAGCGGTTCCATCGAAGTAACAATTCATGAGAAGCATTCTCGTCGTTCATTCATTGGTAATGCAGCTCACATGACAGCCATCTTCAGAGCTGAGCAGCTGTGAAGACATTCTGTGTAGGTGTTGAGACATACACTCGCATGGATGTAGGGGAGAAGAATTCATCAGGGATGGCGTAAAACCCTAGGCCTGTGACTGTCCCCTCTAAGCAGTGTCAAGCAGTTTGGGACGAACAACTGATGAAGAGGACATGTTTCGTGCACATCCGCAGCATCGTGGAGTCGTTCGTGAGGAACAGCAGCGTACATGAGCGCGGGCGTATGTTCCCAGAGCTTGGAGCGGGTGAGTGAAACAGCAGGGGTGTGAATAAATCACGCTACCTTGTAGGCACTACGGTGTCCCGACAAGTGACTGCGCCAGCAGTTGATCAAGTGCGCTCTCGTATACATCGGTCGTCAGGCTCATGGTCCGAATGAGTGGTTCCCTGGAGAGTTCGCATTGCGTTCTGTAGTCGTGGCCCCCATCTGCCGCGAAGATTGTTTCCTACATACCAATAACTTGAATGCTGGACCAAAATTGTGCGCGAAGGTTTCGTGATACACACGGGTAACGGATCCTGTATATCTCCAGGTGCTTTTACGGCTCCTAGTCGATTGCTGTCGGCTGTGATTGGGTGCGGTGTAATCAGACACGACAGTGCGAACCTCTGCGACTAGCGGCTTCCAGGGGCCAGGGCTGTCTTTGTCATCTCTGATGCTCGACGAATGGATGGGTTTCACAGCACCACTATCCCACATCATCCCGAAACGGGGCGAGCTCCCGCCTCCGTGATCAGAAAGGTGATATTCCTTCTCAGACCGCTCTTTCCTAACAGCAACTGGATCTTTATTCCATGGCTTAGCTTCTGTGATCACCTTCGTAAAGATTTTGCGCCAGATAACGAATTTGCCATGGGTCCAATCACGGAGGAGATGGACTCTTACCCCTCGAGCGCGTTGAATGCACCACAGTATGGGAGGCTCACAGGATGGGCGCAACGTGTACAAGACGCAGAGCGCGCTTGGAATCCGCAGCGAGCTGAGGGCTAATTCAAAACACGTTCAAGAGCAGATGAAACGATGATGGACTGCACCCTCCAATATCTGTTCTGACGCCGAGGCAACTACCCTTGTGTGCGAGTAGGGCTCCCTCGCCTCCTGAAGACCCACCGGGTGCGAGACGCCTATTGTACAGATTCGTTGTCCAATCAAATATATGACTGAAGGTTTTTCCCCACTAAGGCCCGGTTTCAATTGTGAGAAGTAGCGTTGATTCAACAACAACCCAGCATCAATGTTTGAGGAACATTGGTACGTATGAAGGGCACGGCACCACATTCATATAGGATACCAATATGGAATCTTTCTGGGCGTAATTTCCGATCCATGATATATAACCTAGACAAAAGGTGCCAATAAGTCGGGTTGTCTGAAGTGTGCTCATCCATACCCATAATTGTTTCAAGACCCAAGTTCATCGCAAATTGATCTTGTGAGATACAATATCACGCTACAGAATACCAATTTCAGATTGCTTCTACCTACCCTTCAATGATATAGGTAATCCGTGCAAGGGCCCAATGATTTTCCCAGTTTGGCTTAGGATATCGTCCAAGTGTTGTGCTCGCTTTAGAGCACCGTCTACGAATACTTCTGTGAGACAATTGGTCTTGACATTTGAGGATGTTTCAGAGGTAATTTGGACTAGTATGAATAAGCTTGGGCCGGCTCACCAGCTGCTGAGTGATGAGCGCCCGTTTGTAAAATGCTCAGGTGACTTGAACTGAAGACCACTTGGAACGATGAATTTTTCGTAGGATCTCTTCAACATCTACGTTTCCGTGATTTCTATCTCTTGGCTAGATTGTGGCTGTCGATAATCCAGGTAGCCCAATTGGTGGGGAAGGAACTTGCCGAGCGATCTTTGCCTAAGCGAGAGTCTCTTACGGGAGGGTGTGGTGCCGAATGCGCCGCTTCGTGAGTGTGGCATGGATAGTTATTATTCGCGTACGGAAATTTACAAGATTGGTGTAGTAGCGAATAGAATATGCATGCCCAGCCTATGGGGGAAAGCATAATGCCGGCGTCGGGACCCCGAGCTCTCACAGGGCCAACCGCGATGGGCGGGTTAGGTCCACTTCAAATGGGTCTGTGAAGACTTGGAGGAATCATACGATTGCCGACATCCAGTCTGAGGTTGCGTTCGTGCATTCGGAGGGGAGCAACCTGGGCTGAGGCCAGCGCAACTGGGAAGGGGTGTGGTGGGTGGGCTTGAAGAAACAACGGGGCGGAAGGGAGGCAGAATGGGCAGGTTGTGCGTTGAGGATGCGCTGCGCCGAGTAGGGCATGCCACGAGTGCGGGTCACTCATAGGTACCCACGGGTTGATCCGTGGGAAACCTGTGGGTATTCACGACCCATGAGTTCCCAACTTATGAGTTAACACACTCACAAGTCATTTTACTTGTGGATCCGAGTCCCCACTGCGGGTACCCACGAGTCTTGTTTGGTCTTGTTTGACTCGTCTCACTGTGTTTTCTGACCCACCCCCTTGTCACATACTCATGAGTATGTGACTCACGGATCCGAGTCTTTCTGTGAGTTTTGAACTTGCAGTGATCTGTGGTGGTGAGTACACAAGTCGTGGGGATCCGGACCCGCGGGTTTTTGTTCCCACGGATCCGGGTCGATCCGCGAGTGCACTCGTGGCATGCCCTAGCGCCGAGTGAGGACAAGCGATTCCGGGGAATTCCGCGCCGGCGAAGACCTTTGTAACTCTATTAATATCCCTTCCCTCGTGCCTTGGCATGTAAGCGAATAGCAACATTCAAAAATCCGATGAAACATTGAAAGCCGCCGAGAAAAACAACACCGCTTTCAGTATCACCGCAATGATAAAACCTAAATTTTTGAATCATCTCTCGGGTGGCACCATACTCACTGAGTCTTAATACTCATTTGGACTCGGAACAACAGGGGATGCCAGGATGCTCATGGTCCCATAGCGATAACACGATTAGTGGTCTCCACTCAGTGGCATGTGAACGAATTAGCACGGACAGGGAGAATTCAGGTGGTAGTGACAATCGACAGCAATACCATCGCTGGATCTTGGCAATCCATCACCAGCCCTCAAGGCTAAAACCAATGGTGCCACTAAGGTAACGATGCTCACAAGGGGCATGTCCATTCATCGTGTGTGAGTCCTACAATCGCTCCAGAGCCAAGGCAGGCCACGAACTCATGATGTGTAGCGTAGGTCTCCCCAATAATTCCCATGGGGTGGGGTCCCACCCAAATTCGGGGTATCTAAATATAATCCACTTCATCACATAACGATAATGGTTTAATTTACTGACTTACAATACTCGTTGGCAGCTCCGGATGACATGCGTGAGTAGAATTGGTTAATGTCCGACATTCATGCGTCATGCCCTGCTTCCAACTATTTCTAAACACTCACCCGGCCGCGCCCCATGCAGGCATACATGCTGTTTGACGTGGGTACATTTGCGAAATCATGTTGCGACTTGACCAGTGAGCGCTAAAGGGCAGATCAGTCATATATACACTACACGGTACGCACCCCCTATTGGCAGTGGATGAAGTAGATGGGAGGATTAAATAGATATTATTAGGAGAGTATAGGATCTATTGGTATATTGTTTTTTGAGAGACAATCTACGAATGTAAAAGACTGGACGCGATTACATAATCAGTAAAGCGCAAATAATCCTAAGTCAAATACTGTAGGTGAGCTTGTATCTCAACACCCCCATCCCATTTCCATCCCCTCGCATTACGATGAGTACCAATTCTGTAAGGACACGCCTAATACACCCAAAAGGATGTGGCAGTCTCTCAAGTAGAATGAATAGAAAAGAAAGAAAAGATATATGAATACGACTGAACCTCAGCACACCGTTTATTAGACAGAAACCAAAGAGAATCGAATTAGAGTACATAATACAAGTGAAAAGCCTTAAGTACTTCTAGAGTGTTTGGCAATAAAAGAGAAAGAAAACAATGTAATGTAATATCCTAAAGCGTGCGCACTCCATGATGCAAAACCGCGGTTTGGCTTACATAATGGATCACGTGATGGTCTGCGATAAGGATTTGAGAAAGATAAGATAAACCCCTGATAAGATATGATAAGTTCTGATAAGATAAGGGGATAAGATAAGATAAGATGAGAAAGACTTGGAAGAAAGAAAAGAAAAGAGCGAGTCGTGACAAATTCGAACGATTCGATGACCAATCCAGCCCAGGTGGCGGGCCACAGCCAGCGATCCAGGCTACAAGAGAGGTGGCTTCTGAACCTTCTCTCTCCACTTCCGAGCCCGCCATCCAAACTGAAGCCGAAGCAGCTTCCGTCCCCCCTCCACTGCTGAGACCGGCGACCCAGAGCGTCCATCAGCTCCGGTAGGTGCCAGTAGGCCATGATCCAGTTTAATTCACTAAAGCGAGATTCTCGGTTGGCCAGAAATTGTCTCGCCAGTCTGGCGTTCTGGTGACCCCTACTATCCAGCCAAACCTACCGATCGTGATGAGGATCATTGGAAGAAAGTCTATGAAAAGGCAGGCCAATTCGACAAGGAATTCTGTGGTGGCTGGAATAGTGAGATCGATGCACTCCTCACCTTCGTGCGTCCATAACAATTCGGCACACATTGCATTCGTACTGATTCCCACTGATAAGGCTGGTCTATTCTCTGCTGTCGTCACTGCATTCACCGTCGAATCATACAAGTTGCTCCAACCCGATGCTCAGGATGTGACCAATCGCATCCTCTTGAATGTGTCCGCCCAGCTCGCAGGGAGGAATGCCACCGAGCTGCCATCTGGATTCACACCTGCCCCCTCCTCGATCCGAATCAATGCGCTGTGGTTCCTGAGCCTGACATTCAGCCTGACTGCTGGGCTGGTCGGGATTCTGTGCAAGCAATGGCTCCGACACTACCAGCAGGACATCTCCAAGCCCCCGAGGGAGGCAGTTGCTATCCGCCAATTCCGCTATGATTCGCTCGTGCGGTGTAGGGTCATGGATATCCTGAATGCCCTTCCTGTGCTCCTGGGCCTGGGCTTGATCCTGTTCTTCGTCGGGCTAATTGTTTTTTTACAGGGTCTTGATGTGAAGGTCTCGATTCCCGTCACGACATTCATCGGGATTGGCTTTAGTTTTCTTGTGGTTACGACCTCAGCGCCTGCATTCCAATGTCTTTTTGTCAATCGACACATCTACTTTTACTCGTACATTCCAGAAGGATCTCAACCATTGTTTGCATTCAAATCACCGCAGTCGCTCGCGATCCTCCACCTTGTCACCTGGTTGCTCCGGCACAACTTGAAGGCACCAAGTTGGGTATCCTTGGAGCGAAGGTTCCTCGGACCATCTGTGCTTCGCGCGTACACTGGACATGCGCTTTCCTGGCTCAATGAGACTTATTCGCACAGCTCGGATATGATTCACCAGATATATCTTTGCCTCCTAGACGTCGACTCCGAGTCGCCGAGGAACAGACTCTTCGTTGGCGCGGATTCCTACATGCCCACGACCCCTGGCACAGTAATCAAGTCACTTTTCGCAGCTCTGCCGCCTGGAGTCATTCAGGAGGAGGGCCATGTCAGGCGCGATATCATTGCCGCACATTATCTATGCGCACTCATGCCCCGTTTGTCACCCGATCTGGCTTTCACTGCCTTAGAGTGCATCATACGCATTTCGAATTCCCCCAACCATCACACGCGCTTAATTTTGCTATGCAGTATGCTATCTGATCAACTTTCCGGGGAAGCGCGTGACCATCCAACGTCCACAGAGCAAACGCAAGAAATATTTTGGCAAAGGGGAATCCTCTTCCGGAACCTTTTGTTGGAGAGGGGATGGGGATTCCCAGATGAAATCCCCGAGGAAGTGCAGAAGGTGTCCAAGAACCTGAAAATATTCACCGACGAGGATCTTAGTTCCATTTTCGACACGCTACGTGCGTGGATGGATCAGCACCCGCAGGAGGCAGATCTGCCTAGCCACTGCTGGGTAGCATTGACTTCCCAATTAAAGCCTCATGAGCTCAGTGGAGCGCTCCGGCATCGCCCACCTGTCCGGGATTTTATGGCTTTCCTGGATTCACGCTTTCAAATCAACGCTGGTATTGAATATTTATGCAAAGAACTCCGAACTTTCCGGTTCAGAGACCGGAAGGGGGAGTTGGTTTCATTTTTCAAGGCGCTAGATGCATGGATTGAGCAGAATCCGCAAGACACACAATCGCTCATCCATTGCCAGACATTGTTGATGTCCCTAGATCCCAGGCCCCACGTGCGCCACTTCCAAGTTTTTCGCGATTTTGAGGCTTTCCTGAGGCGCGGGTTGCGAGGAGCGAGAACATTGTAGAATAGGGCATATCAACCGAAATTGAAGAACATATACTATCGAACTCAAGTGGAACAGGAGTAAATACATATACACATACTGGGCTATATCTATATACTGTCACCACAATCAACTTGCGTAATACTTTTAAATGGGCTGTTACGCACTTGATTCAGATAGTGAACTAAGGAACATACCAGCTGGAAACGGCCATACACATCGTGTAGGTTGAGCTTGGTCAGAAGGGCATTTTCTTCTGTCTGGGATATCGCTGTAGGCAGAGCGGCTGGATTGTGTGGGAGGGCACGAACCTTGGTTTGAGCTGTATGGGGGAGTGATAGGAACCGATTGGGCAGGGCTAAGAATGTTTCTCCGCCATCATGGCGGAGCACCCATACTATAATGCAAGGTGAGAATGCGGGACGTGGGAGGGACATGACACCCACTATGCTGGCGCAGGACAGCCGCGAGGAGTTCAGGGACCAACATATCTCCGGTGGAGATACCAAGGGACCTCCGATAATTGCTAGGATTGGAAGTATGAGCAAGGTAACGAGGATAAACGCGACTGAATACCTTAGTGTGTGATCATCAAATGCCTTGAAGTCGTGTTTCAAATTCTCGAGCGCGATCAGCACGTCTCTGTAGATCTGTTTCGCGTCGCTAGCTTGGGCCATTCTCGCATGGAAATCGCCACGGATGCGCTGGATATCAGCGACGTCTATCCCAGACACGCTGCCCAATGGCTTAGCAGCCTTCTGAACGCTGCTCAGACCGCCCTCTAGTTCGAGCTGATGGAGCTGAAGCTTCCCCTTGCGTGCCATGGCACGGCCCATCATGGCCGGGACGCTCAATGACTCGGCCAGGTCATATGCTTGCTGCAAGAGGCACTCGGACTCGTGCAAGGAGCACGCGCAAAATATACATGGCTTAGCACGAAGAATGTCGATAGGAGCCCCTCGCAGATCCTCCATTCCATGCCATCCTTGCTCTGCCTGCGTGATAGCTGGGTCTGTGCGTCCCTCGTCGTGGGCGTAGTGCTGGTCCCAGCGTCACTCGGGTTGGAAACTTCAAAGGGATTGTCTTCAACACTTGCTAACGCATCAAAGGCGCAATTCCACAGCCGCGGTGCTTGCAGCATGCCCTCCAGGGACGCCGTCGCCTCTCCCTAGGGCACCTTAGGCAACGTATGGGATCGAAAATAGAATACGTTACTTTCGAATGCTGAATCAAGCCGGAGACATGCGCTGCGATAGCCGCCTGCTCCATCCGCGACACGCGCATCTGCACACGTTGGACGAACGCATACCACTTTCATTGCAACCCATACGCTCTGCTGCTGCGAAGGCCTCACAATACAATGCGGAGCTTTGTGAACGACTGCGTCAACCACTGATCTTATGACTCTGAGACAGATAAGGATGAGCTAACCTTTGGCTGATATCCCCCGACACTGCAAATGCTTCTGCCGTGCGTAAGAAGAAAGAAGCGCGACGCGGTCTGATATTTTTCCAGTTCTGACGGAATCGTGAGCTTCGCGAGGGTCTCCATATGAGCTGGTCCCGTGGTTGGCTCTTAACAGGTCGTGCGGTGCGAATCTTGGTAGCCATAACTAGCGGTAGTGCGTGCTTCCCGTTCCAGACGGAACACGTTTGAGGTTTGTTGACGCGCTGTTTATTTCCAAAGCTGGTGCCGGTGAAAACTCTATCTGCTGGCAATTGCCCGAGCTGAGTCTCAAATGCACTGGCAACTCCCAGCACGCCCGCTCGTCACTTGGAGAAATCCCTCACGAAAACTTATCCCGTCGTAATCGCAAACGAGCCCTATCTAACCCCTCTCCAATTGCACGGCACATCAACCACTGGCTTCCACAGCACTCGCGTTCGTATACCATGCTAGTGATACAGTTGGATTGCACGACGTATGATGGTAGATGATCATTATACTCACCATGAACAGGTTCGCAGCGACGAGGTCCGAGTCCAAAAGGCACCACCCTGCTCGCTCATTCGCGTCAGCATCATCGGCTAAACCTCCCTTGCAAATGCATACCCGTTTGGGATGGAATGTCGCGTGCCCGTATGTATTCCGATCTTCTACTGTTGCTCACATTCTCATCACTGACGTTTAGAATCTCCCCTCACTTATTCATTGGCAAAGATGTTTGAGGTATTGCGGCCCATCTTGTGCGCATGCGATCGGCTGGATGCCCTGTACGTACCTTTTCTTCATCCTCGTCTTATGGAACTCAGGTCTTGGTTGCATACGGAATCAGCGCGATCTCATCAAATGATTTACAACATTTACAACACTTCTCTCTCTAGCTTTCCAATGCCACCATCGTGTTTATTCCATCGAGGCCTCTCGCGCGAAACGAGTCTTCGTCCCGGGTTCGTGATCTAACCCCATGCATGGCTTTCTGGTCATCTGATGTCTGTGTCGTAGGCCCTAATTGGATACCGCTCTGTGAACCTGCGTGGCGAGATAGTGTTTACGAATTTTGACATAGGCAGGTGCTACAGTCCCATCACACCATGAGCACCTCTCACATTGTTCCATAGTTCCAACAGGCCTACCCAAACCGCCATGGCCCTACTTCTCTTCTTCCGCCTCTCGAACTTGTGCTCAGGTGAGCCTACTACTTCACACATATCCCAGTCCCATCTCACTGCACGCAGTCCCATCTGCAACCCAGTTCCCCCACTCAACCGGGAACTTCGGACACCTCTTTTTTTTTTGCCCTTTACGTTAAATATGCCATCCACGGCTCGTTCTTCAACACCAGCGCCACCATCGCCACCATCACGAGACGCAAATTTGATGCTAAGTCTGTACAAAGACCATCCCCGCGAGCGCCGCCACGTACACGTAGAGCATTAGCCCGCATTACGACACCACTTCGACTTTTATGGCATGTTCTACGTGGACGGTGAGGTTGTCATCACGCTTACCATGGACAAGAGCATTCTGGACGATTGTCCGGGCGCAGTCATGTCCGGGACCAGCGGATTCGCAGTGGTCCTAATCAAAGCCAAGCATCACTAGGCTCGAAGCGTGCTTTGATGTTGGACCGAAAGTGCGCAGTGAGCCATTGGCCTGTGCGGGTCTAGAGCTCACCACCAATCGAACTCCTAAAGCCACGGTCAACGATGCGGTGATTGTCGCGGTACGTCTATATATTTTATACAATTCATAGTCATTGATTTCATTCAGGCGAGCTCATCCATCCGGAACTGGCGAAGTGGCCCTGGGAAGCGCGCCCTCGAGTATTACAACGACCTATCCACAACAATGGCGCCGTACAAACATTCTCCTGAGGCCATCAAGGCATATGTCATCAAAGACCTCACCGATGTACAGTTTCTCTATCATGACCCAGAGGTAATATGTTCCCCTCTGGTATCCTTCGGTTCACGCTCACACAGTCTGGGTACCGCGCCTAGGCATTGTCGGGAGTGTACTGCTCCGAACCAATTATCAGAGTCTGAACGCACACTCCTTCTTTGGCAAACCGGATACCCACCAACGGAAGTAAACAAGAACTCGGTTGAAAACCCTGGGCTCAACGTGCTGCATCATATCTTGAGGCCATCAAACTGCCTTCCGATGCAAAATCCACCGAAGAGGTCATTATTGATCTTACAGGTAGTGAAAACGAGGCCAGCAGGTCATATCTAGCACAACAACACAACGCTCGCACGAATGTTATCATTTCTGATGATTCAGCGTCGGACGATAAGCCTGAGTACTTACAAATAATTTCCCAGTATGTAGTATTTGTTGCAGCAATACTACTCAAGTTTCCAATCCAGAACGATCTCTGATTGCAATACACCTGGCTCATGACACATATCTGGTTGGTATGGAACTGTAACGAAAACTAGCACTAGTGTTGATTATTTGTCCAGTGTTCTATTTCTAAACACTCACACAGCCGGTTGCTGGGAGGTTGGGATAGCTTCCGGCCAAGTCACTCATGCTACAATTGACATTCTGTGGGCGTTTCCTAGGCATACATACAGTGTAACAATCAAAGAGCGCTACTATGTAAAGGACAGGCCGGTCTCCGAGTCATATGCACCACACAGTACGCACCCCCAACCCATTTCCATCCCCTATAGACACCAATTCGAACGATTCGGTGACCAACTCAAGCAATCCAGTCCAGGTGGGCGGGCCACAGCCTACAGCTCAGGCTGCAAGAGAGGTGGCTTCTGAGCCTTCTCTCACCACTTCAGAGCCCGCCATCCAAGCTGAAGCCGAAGCAGCATCTGCTCCCACCCCTGCTGCTGGACCGGCGACCCAGAGCATCCATCAGCTCGGTAGGTGCCAGTAGGCCATGATCCCAATTCAATTCACTAGAGCGAGATCCTCAGCTAACCACGTCCTGCCAGAAATTGTCTTGCCGGGTCTGGTGTTCTGGCGATCCCTACTATCCAGCCAAATCTGTCAATCGGGATGAGGATCATTGGAAGAAAGTGTATGAGAAGGCGGGCCAATTCGACAAGGAATTCTGTGGTGGCTGGAACAGTGAGATCGATGCACTCCTCACCTTCGTGCGTCCATAGTAACAATTCGGCACACATTGCATTCATACTGATTCCCACCGATAAGGCTGGTCTATTCTCTGCTGTCGTCACTGCATTCGCCGTCGAATCATACAAATTGCTCCAGCCCGATGCTCAGGAGATGACCAATCGCATCCTCTTGAATGTGTCCGCCAGCTCGCAGGGAGGAATGCCACTGAGCTGTCGTCCGGATTCATGCCTGCCCCCTCCTCGATCCGAATCAATGCGCTCTGGTTCTTGAGCCTCACATTCAGCCTGACCGCCGGGCTGGTCGGGATTCTGTGCAAGCAATGGCTCGACACTACCAGCAGGACATCTCCAAGTCCCCGAGGGAGGCACTTGCTATTCGTCAATTCCGCTATGATTCATTCATGCAGTATAGGGTCATGGGCATCCTGAATGCCCTTCCTGTGCTCCTGGGCCTGGGGCTGATCCTGTTCTTTGTTGGACTGATTGATTTCTTGCAGGGCCTTGATGTGAAGGTCTCGATTCCCGTCACGACATTGATCGGGATTGTATTTGGATTTCTTGTAGTTACAACCTCAGCACCTGCGTTCCAATATCTCGCTGCCATTCAAGGACAATCTCAACCATTATTTGCATTCAAGTCACCACAGTCGCTAGCGATCCTCCACCTTGTCACCTGGTTGTTTCCGCTCCGGGGCAACCTGAAGACACCAAGTTGGGTAGCCTTGGAGCCCAAGCTCTTCCCCTATCGATCTGTGCTTCGCGCTTACACTGGACACGCACTTTCTTGGCTTGCTGAGACTTATTCGCATAGCTCGGACATGATTCACCAGATATACCTTTGCCTACTGGACGTCGACTCGTCGGGGGACAAACTCGTGGTTGAGGACATAGTACGTACTTTCCAAGATAACATCGTACATCCATCATCATGGTATTTTTCGAGGAGCCCCGGCACAGAAATCAAGTCACTTTTCAACGAAACTCTGCTTCCCAGAATCACTCAGGCAGAGAGGGATGTCAGGCGTGATATCATTACCCTAAGATATTTATCCCCGTTCGGATTCAATTTGTCACCCGATCAGGTTCTCACTGTCTCGGAGTGCTTGATACGCCTTTCGAATTCCTCCCATACGATGCCCTCATCTATGCTATCCTATTTGTCACTCGCTTGGCTTTCTTGAAAAGCACATCATCCAACGTTGGCACTGGAGCAAACGGAAGAAATCTCTTGGCAAAGGGGAATCCTCTTCCGGAACCTTTTGTTGGCGGAGCGGGGATCCCCAGGTGGAATCTTCACGGAGGTGTGGGAGGTGTTCGAGAACCTGAGAATATTCACCGACGAGGACCTCAGTTCCATTTTCGACGCGATGCGTGCATGGATGGGTCGGCACCCGTGGAATGCAGATCGGCCTAGCTACTGCTGGGCAGCATTGACTTCTCAATTGAAGCCCTATGAGCTCAATGAAGCGCTCCGGCACCGGCCACCTGTCCGGGATTTCATGGCTTTCCTGGATTCGCGGTTTCGAATCGGCGTCAGTGTCAAATATTTATGCGGGCTACTCCAGTTCCACTCCGGAAACTGGGAGGGGGTGTTGGATTTATTTTTCAAGGCGCTATATGCATGGATCGAGCAGAATCCGCAAGACGCACAGTCGCTCGTCCATTCCCAGACAATGTTAATGACCCTGGATCCAGGTGGCCTCGAGTTCATGCGCGGCTTCCGGGTTTTCCGCGATTTTGAAGCTTTCCTGGAGGCGCAAATTGCGAGGAGCAAGAACATCGTAGAATAGGGCATATCAACCGAAACCGAAGAACATATACTATCGAACTCGAGTGGAAGAGGAGTGAATACATGCACGCGTACTAGGCTGTGTCTATATCCTGAGAGCTGGCTTGTGGGCCATTGTGGGCCATTGTACTACGTGGTAGGGCCGAAGGCTTCCTTGCAGGTACTTACATTAGTACTATTAAATATTAATGATTCGGACGAGTGGGTAAATGACTGGTGGATGAGCACAGCGCTAAAATTTTGTCAAGTATGCCTTGAGCAGTACTCCAGGGGGATACCGGCTCAAAAACAATACATAGTAAATTTAGCTGCAACATCAAAATATGATGTCGATCCCTACTGAAACTACGGACTCGGAAATATCACTACCATGTCGCTACCGGAATTTCTTTAATGCATCATCAACGATCACCGTCAGCGCGATAACCCCTTCCTCCTCCTGGGTCCGTCCAATAAGTTACAACCCGGCGGGGCACCCGGCAAATATATTGGGCGAATCTGTCGTATGGTAAGCCCTAAAACAGAACACAAGTGTTGGGTGGCTTACATAGCTGATATATATCTTCGTCTTCGTGGTTATAAAATTGGTGTGGCAGGTCGGGATGATCAATTGCTGAATCTACGAACGTGACTGGGAAGATGCTGCAGGAATAGCCCATGGCATTGCATAGTGTCATGTAGAATGAGTCGCTAAAAATGCGGTCAGTGGCTTTGCATGGGGCGGGGGGCTGGTAGAAGGAGAGCCTATTGAGCTGCATTTGTCTCTTGATTGAGCGACGGCGGCAACAATGGACAGGTTTGGTGAAGACTCGGGTTGATTTCGGTTTTCGAGAGCATCTGGCGTCAAGCCAAGTTGATCAAACACGGACTGGGAGAACTCGTCAATATCTCGATCTGTGACATCTCACATGTTTGCGACCAAGCTGGGGCTGAACGATATCGGAAGTGAGATTTCCAGCAATGGGGAAATGATCATAGCATACCCCACTAGCATGTAATTGTACGGGGTCCTAATGGGATCAAACTCGCCCATCTCGCGAAGCAATCCTGAGGAACATCCCCAGAGCATGGTGGCGGCGCAAGACGGGAGGTGTCGTATTTTGTGTCATCTCACATATTGTTCCCCGCCTCCGTGTCCAAAGTAGCTGATGAGGGTGTAAGCATGATCCTGCTGCATGGTGAATCTGGACCTACACAACAAGGTCCTTGGTCCTGAGGGCGTCGAGGAACGGCTGTTCGCTTGGTGGTTTCCCAGCAAGTCCCTGCCAGCCCGCTGATGCATGCCCCCAGCCCATTCTCGAAACCGATCTTCAGTCCGCTTCAAATCTCCGCTTTGGTTGAGGATGAAGTATCCATTGCGTGGATCAATCAATGCGCTGCCTTCGTCGACATTCATGGCTCCTGACGAGAGACGTCTGCGGCGGGCGTGCTCGAGCCGGTCGTGGAGGAAAGATATAGGATATACGGCTTACACTCCTCCCTCTGAGAATGGGGATACTTTTCCAAGGGAGGCTGTGGACGTTCTTGTCGAGTATCAAGTATACATGTTCATCCATACGTTCCGGATGTTGGACTCGCTCAGTATATCTCGCCAGTCTTGAAGCATAGTCTCCCACCGCAGCTCACAGACCCAGGACCACGCACAACATCGACCTCAGCAATGGTTACCACCACACCATGGAACTGCTAGAGGTCGAGGATGAAGTAGGCCAGATCTTCCAGTTCCTCGTCTCGACACTTGGGGGACAGTGTTGAGGAATACTGGACGACAGTCTCATCGAGACTGATGTGCGGCGCTTGGGTTGGTGGAGGGACTTTTTTGCGAGTTGCTGATCTGGCTTTAGTTTTGGCTGGTTTATCCTGTAGTTGAAGATTTCTCCATCTGTTCACGGAGACCTGAGATCAACTCCGGCGATATTGCGAGGCGAGGACTCAGAATGGTCTAGGAATACCGTAAATCTACGAGGCGAAGAAGTTTGAGACAGCCACTGACCTTGAATGCGCCCAACCAGCAGAGCGCTACTTTGGAATGCTGAATCAAGCCGAACACATGCGCTACAATGGCCGCCTGCTCCATCCGCGACACGCACATCTGCACACGTTGGACAGATGTCATACCACTTTCACCACAGTCCATACGCTCCGCCACCGCGAATGCTTCACAATAGAAGGCGGAGCTTTGTGAACGAGTGTGTCAAACACCGGCCTTATAACCCTAAAACGGATAAGGATGAGCTAACCTTTGGCTGATATCCTCCGACGCTGCGAATGCTTCCGCCGCGCGTAAGAAAAAAGAAGCGGCGACGCGGTCTGATATTTTGCCAGTTCTGACCGAATCGTGAGCTTCGCGAGGGCCTCCGCAAGTCGGTCCTGTGATTGGCTCTTAACAGGCCGTGCGGTGCGAGTCTTGGTAACGGTAGCGCGTGCTTCCCGTTCCAAACGGAACACGTTTGAGGTTTGTTGACGCGTTATTTGTTTCCAAAGCTGGCGCCGGTGAACTATAGGGACAAACAAGGCCCACACATTTGTCAGACTCGAAGATCGATATCACGGCACAAGTTTTCGGCGCAAATGAAACCTTCAAATCGCCGATCTCTAAATCCACATCGTGCTCGGGTGCGAGTAGGCGTTGGTCGTAGCCAGCAATAGTACTAAGTACGCCACCGGAACAGTGGCTGGGTTCGCTTGAAACCTTTGTTTCCGTCCCAACCGCCGGCGCTTGGCTCTAACCTGCAGTATTTATCATCAGGTATCATATGTACATGTTAAGGCCCCTTCAATCTCCCGCTGCGAACGTATCAAAGGATCGTGCTGCTAATCCTCGCCACCATATAATATCCTGCCGCTTATTTAACGGATAGTAATCTCTCTCCAGGCTGCAACATCCGCACACTCCCCATGTCTGGTAGCGCCCCGCCGATGGAACCCACATTTCAAGAAATTTGGGGTGTGGCTATGGCATTGAACTTGGCCTCAGCAGTATTCAATGGATGCATTACTATGCAAGCATGCACCTATTTCCACAAGTTCTTCCATCGGGACCGATTTATTCTAAAATGCACGGTGTGTTCTCCATTCTTTCAAGGTGGCTTCAATTCGATCCCTTACTCTATGACAGGTTGCCTGCATTTGGTATGTCGCCGCGCATCAATAGCTTTCTTGGCACCTGACCTGAAACCTCTGGGGGTTGGAATGTCCAGGTTCGGCTGCATGATTTTCGCCGTGTGCGAATTCTGGTTCATGCATGCCATCATTATCACGGGGTACCACCTACCACCCGAACAGGCCGTCGTTTCCCTCGGATTCCCCATTTCGCTCGCAGTGGCAGTGATCACCGATTGTGCTATGCAGGTCCGTGTTGTTAACGCTGAGGGCGATGATTCATTAAATTGTTCGGTAGGGGATCTACATCGTCCGGATGTACAGGTTTAGTCGCAACAGATATTTACTAACATGTTGCTGTGTGCTCATAGGGGCAGAAGTGGGGGTTGGATTTGTTTGGGTGGTGCGAGTGGCACACGCCACCCCCGCATGGCGGGACGCTGAGCGAGAGTTGATGTGGATGGTCACAACGACCTATACGGTCTGCGCGGTCTTGGATATATTTATCGCTGCATCGATGTGCTACCAGCTCTGGCGCAGCCGGATGATGGGGCTGAAACGGTGCGTGCCCATTGCCCATCAGATTCTCAGCTTGGATTGAATTTGCAGGACGCGGCGTCTGGTGGATAAGCTGATGCGGTGGACAATCCGTGAGTTACTCCCATATCGTGCGTGCCTCGCCGTGATAACGGGTTCTCTGGGTAGAGACCGGTGCACTCACCAGGTATGTCATTACTCCTAGTATCCCCTTGTTGAATTCGGGCTCACGGATGGATGGGACTTGAAGCATTGTGTCATTGGCCATTGTCCTCATGGTAAGTTGATTTCGATCTGTACTGCACCTATAATCATCATCATCTGGCATTAGGTGAACCTTAATAAGAAGAACAACTTTTGTAGGTCTGTGATGGATTTAAAAGAACGCCACCTAATCAACTTTTGTATGGATTCTGTCAGACATTTTGCTAGGAATAGGCTTCCTCTTGCCTAATTGTGAGTGTTCATTCTTCTCAACTCATTCATGTTCTCGATTTTGGCGCTGATGTCCCTCCCCCCCGAACTGCAGCATATGCAATGGGCCTCCTGGCTTTGTGAGTCCACTCTGGGTGTCCAACCTGAACCGCATTAATGCTACTCTGCAGACTCAATGCAAGGACTGGCCTCGACGAGCTAGGCACCGACCATCTATGCCTGCCAACAGCTACAACTTCCCTGGCGTGGGCGAGGACATCCAAGTCGGGTGGAATCCCAGCGGTGCGTAGTGCCTTGACTGGTAGCATGATTCGGAGATAAATCCAACACGGGTTAATTGGCCCTTAGAGGGCCGGTAGTTTGGTAGGGTGATGCAGGCGGTGGGCGATCCGCGGGGGCTAGCCTCGATGGGTCGAACGCCATCACGACACGGGGGTTTTGAGAGTTTCCGGCACAAATAAATCTTCAATTGCCCGAAAATCACCGATATCTAAACCCAAGTAGGCGTTGGTTGTAGCCAGTAATAGTACTATGCCCGACCGGAATGGAGGCTGGGTTAGCTCAGACTCAAAAAATGTATTTGATTCGATTACTACCACGTGCACCTTTCGCTATACCATGTACCAGTAGTACCACCGAAGAAATCGAACTCTACCGTGCCGGTGATCGCCAGAGCTGAGTCTCAAATGCACTGGCAACTCCGACCTACTCTGACCAGCTCGTCACTTGCAGAAATCTCCCCTCACGAAAACTTATTCCGTCGTAATCGCAAACGAGCCCTATCCAACCCCTCTCCAATTTCACGACACATCTGCATCAACCACTGGCTTCCACAGCACTCGCGTTCATAATACCATGCTAGTGATCCAGCTGGTTCCATATGATGGTGGGTGATTATTATACTCACCATGAACATGTTCGCGGCGATGAGGTCCGAGTCCAAACAATACCACCCTGCTCGCTTATTCGCGGTAGCATCATCGGCGAACCTCCCATGTAAATGCATACTCGTTCGGGATGGAATGTCGCGTTCCCATATGTATTCCGATCTCCTTCTATTGTTGCTCACATTTTCATGACTGGCGTTTAGAATTTATTCATTGGCAAAGAGGTATTGCGGCCTATCCTGTGCGCATGCGATTGGTTGGATACCCTGTACGTACTTTTTCTTCATCCTCGTCTTATGGAACTCAAGTCATGCGTTGTACACGGAATCAGCGCGATCTCATCAAATGATTTACAACACTTCTCTCTCGAGCTTGTCAATGCCACCATCGCGTTTACTCTATCGACGCCTCTCGCGCGAAATGAGTCTTCGTTCGGGGAACCCCGCACACGGCTTTCTGGTCATCGACGTGTGTGTGTAGGCCCTAATTGGATGCCACGCCTATGCTACATTGTAACAACAGCAATATTGGTGCCTTCACCCACTCGGGGCGAATCCGCCAGGCCGAAACCCGCCCACCCAAGCGGCGTGTTTTTCGTGTCCTCGCGTACCAGCTAGCGCTAACGCTCGTTTCCCCCAACCTTTAGAGCTCCGACAGTCGGTCTTGAGCGCACGTAGCCGTTGAGGATGGACCGATTTTCTTCATTGATCGGGTAAGCCTGGCTGTAGGGTGAGTTGTCGCAATTTGCCACATTTGAAGGTCGCTAAACAAGATTTTCGAATGGTCTTTCAGGTGGTAAATTGTAATAATCTTAATATTCATTTGGACTCAGAATAACAGGGAATACCAGGACGCTCGTGGTCCCAGAACTATAACGCAATCAGTGATCTTCACTCATGTGAACGGATCCAGCGGAAGCAGCATGCACAGGGAGAATCCAGGCGGTAGTGACAATCGATGGCGCTGGATCTGGCAATCCGTCGCCAGCTCCGTGCTTGAAGACGCAATAACAGTAGGTGCCAGTGAGGCTAAAGCAGCGGTGCCACCGAAGTAACGATGCCCATGAAGAGCATGTCCGTTCGTCGTGCATGAGTCTTACCTGGCGTTGGTATATGCAGCCGCCTTCAGAGCTCAGCAGCCATGAAGACATTCTATGTAGCGTGTTGAGACATGCGCTCGCGTGGATGTTGTAGGGGAGAAGAATTCGTCAGGGAGGGCGTTAAAATCCTAGGCCTGTAACTGTCCCCTCTAAGAGGTTTCAAGCAGTTTGGGGCGAACGAAGGGACATGTTTCGTGCAGATCCGCAGCATTATGGAGTCGTTTGATGGGATGGTCGTAAGCCTAGTAGAGCCCCAGGGATGCCAAGGTACTAGGGGACGAGAGCGAGAGGCGCGGCCTGAGTGTGGTCGTTTTACACGCTCTTGCTCTCAAGAAGCACCCCGCATTGCTACGCGCAAGGAGCGCGCCCGGATACTAAGTTCATTGTTCTCTAATTCTTGTTCTCATCCCAGACTGGTGTCATTCAATTCGTTCCTATGAAACTATATTGAGTCCTGCAATCACTCGCGAGCCAAGGCAGGCCGTGAACTCATTGTGCGTAGCGTAGGCCTCCTTGGTAATTCCCGTGGGGTGAGGTCTTGCCCAAATTTGATGTTTTTAAATCGAATTATTCTTGTGTATCGTTATGATGAAATGAAGCATATTTACTCACTTGCAATACTCGTTGGCAGCTCTGAATGACGCGCGTAATTAGAACCAGCCAATATCCAGCGTTCATGCATCATGCCCTGCTCCCAGCTATTTCTAGACACCCACCGGGTCCTGAGAGGTTTGGATGGCTTACAGCCGAGCCACTTATATCATGTCTTTGCCAACGTGCTCCTTGAACACCCCTTGCGTGTGGCGCGGGCGCGGGGGTAGCATGTAGATAGATGTGCATTTGGCAGGGACATTACATGAGGAATGTGATAGCTAAACGGGTGAGGAGCGGGCGGCTCCCGGCTCCAGCAGTGTAGTCCGTGGGGGTCCCTGGTCGAGCCAGTCGCGATAGGTGGGTGGGCACATCACGCTGGCGCCTTCGAAGGCCTCCCCTCCCCGGGTCTACATCCGCAAGAGCCCGTGTTGCGTGATTTGATGAGCGCCTTGACGCGTGTGTGCGTTTCCTGCACTATGTAAGCGATACGGGGTGTGGCGGGTGGGTAAACTTGGAGGTGGAAGCGAGGCGGCGGGAGTTTCCGCGTTGGCGAGCTTCCATCGTGTTATAATTAGCATTCGACTGTGGGCATTTCCCAGGCTTACATGCTCAATGCTTGTGTTGCGATTTATGGGTGAGCGCTAAAAGGAAGATCAGTCTTGTACGCACCCTCAGCCTGTCTCTATCCCCTCGCATTACGATGGATACCAATTCGAACGATTCGGTAGCCAGTTTGAGCAATCCAGCCCGGGTAGGCAGGCCACAGCCGGCGGTCCAGCCTTCTCTCTCCACTTCCGAGCCCGCCATCCAAACAGAAGCCGAAGCAGCTTCCATTCCTCCCCCTGCTGAGACTGGCAACCCGGAGCGTCCATCAGCTCCGGTAGGTGCCAGTAGGCCATGATCCCAATTTCATTCACTAAAGCGAGATTCTCGGTTGGCCAGAAATTCTCTCGCCGGGTCTGGCGCTCTGGCGACCCCTATTATCCAGTCAAACCTGCCAATCGTGATGAGGATCATTGGAAGAAATTGTATGAGAAGGCGGGTCAATTCGACAAGGAGTTCTGCGGCGGCTGGAATAGTGAGATCGATGCACTCCTCACCTTCGTGCGTCCATAATAATTCAGTACACGTTGCACCCATACTGATTCTCATCGACAAGGCTGGGCTGTTCTCTGCTGTCGTCACTGCATTCACTGTAGAATCATACAAGCTGCTCCAACCCGATGCTCAGGATGTGACCAATCGCATCCTCATGAATGTGTCCGCCCAGCTCGCAGGGAGGAATGCCACCGAGCTGCCGTCCGAATTCACGCCTGCCCCCTCCTCGATCCGAATCAATGCGCTCTGGTTCTTGAGCCTGACATTCAGCCTGACCGCCGGGCTGGTCGGGATCCTGTGCAAGCAATGGCTCCGACACTATCAGCAGGACATCTCCAAGCCCCGAGGGAAGCACTTGCTATTCGCCAATTTCGCTATGATTCGCTCATGCGGTGTAGGGTCATGGACATCCTGAATGCCCTTCCCGTGCTCCTGGGGCTAGGCCTAATCCTGTTCTTCATCGGACTGATTGATTTCTTGCAGGGCCTTGATGTGAAGGTCTTGATTCCCGTCACCACATTGATCGGAATTGGTTTTGTTTTTCTGATAGTTACAACATCGGCACCTGCACTCCAATATCTCGCTACCATTCGACGCAGTTACCGTATTTACTCGCACATGCCAGAACAATCTCAACCATTGTTTGCATTCAAGTCACCACAGTCGCTCGCGATCCTCCACCTTGTCACCTGGTTGTTTCCGCTCCGGGGTAACCGAAGGCACCGAGTTGGGTAGCCTTGGAGCTCAAGCTCCTCTCTTATCGATCTGTGCTTCGCGCTTACACTGGACACGCACTTTCCTGGCTTGCTGAGACCTATTCGCATAGCTCAGACATGATCCACCAGATATATCTTTGCCTACTGGACGTCGACTCGTCGGAGGATGAGCTCATACTTGAAGACACAGGCGAATCTGATTTGTGGTATGGTGTGTCCTCGATGATCCCCGGCGCAACAATCAAGTCGCTTTTTAACACAACTCTGTTTCCCAAAGTTATTCAGGTGGAGAGCCACGTCAGGCGTGATATCATTGCCATAAGGTATCTATCCGCACTCATATTCAGTTTGTCACTCGATCAGGTTTTCACTGCCTTGGAGTGCTTGATACGCGTTTCGAATTCCTCCCGCCATCCAATACCCTCATTTTTGCTATTTGATATACTATTTTATCGACTTTCCCGGAAGCGCGTGACCATTCAATATTGGTAGAGCAAATGCAGGAGGTATTTTGGCAAAGAGGAGTCCTCTTCCGGAACCTTTTGTCAGAGGGACGGTGGGAGGGCTCAGATAGAATCCCCGGGAGGTGCAGGACGTGTCCAAGAACCTGAAAATATTCACCGACGAGGACCTCAGTTCCATTTTCGACGTGGTACGTGTATGGATGGATCGGCACCCGCAGGATGCAGATCTGCCTAGCCACTGTTGGGTAGCATTGACTTCTCAATTAGAGCCTTATGAGCTCAACGAAGCGCTCCGGCACCGGCGACCTGTCCGGGATTTCATGGCTTCCTGGATTCGCGGTTTCGACTCGGTGCCGGTGTTGAATATTTATGCGACCAAATTCGACATTTCCAGTTCAGAAACCCGGAGGAGGAGTCTAATTCATTTTTCAAGGCCCTATATGCATGGATCGAGCAGAATCCACAAGACACGCAATCATTCATCCGTTGTCGGAGATCGTTGGCGACCCTCTCGCCCCGCCAGTGCGAGTTCCTAGCTGTCTACGATTTGGGGCTTTCCTGGAGGCGCGAATTACAAACGAGAATGTCATAGAGTAGGGTATGTCAACCGAAACTGAAGAACATATTGACGAGTCGGGTGAGTGGGCAATGAGCACAGTGAATAAGCGTAGTGCTATAAAATTTGCCAGGTATGCCTTGAGTAGGACTTAGAAATTACTGCGATAGTGTGGCGTGCCCGTGAAGGAATGTACTGTATGTTGGCTCAAATAAATGCGCAAAATTTAGCTGCAACGTCAAAATATAGTGCCGATCCCTGCCTAAACTACGGACTCAAAAATACCGCTACCATATGCTTGTAGATTCGCTACCAGAATTTCCCCAATGTATCATCAACGATCTCCGTCAGCGCGATAGCCCTTCCTCCTGGGTCGTCCAATATGTTGCAAACCAACGGGGCACCCTGCGAATATGTTGAGCAATTTATTGATATCGAATTGGGAAGCCCTAAAGCTTGAATAGGATGAGTGGTTTACATAGCTTATATATAGCTTCGTCTTTGTGCTTATAAAATTCGTGTAGCGGGTCGGGATGATCAATTGAGGTAACTAGGAAGTGCGATTAAATCATGCTACCTCGTAGGCACTGCGGTGGGAAGGATCCCCGATAAGTGACTGGGCAAGTGGTTGATCAAGCGCGCTCTCGCTCTCATGTGCATCGGTGGTCGGGCTCATGGTCCGAATGAGCGGCTCCCCGGAGAGTTCACATTGCGTTCTGTAGTCGTGGCCCCCGTCCGCCGCAAAGATTGTTTCCTATATACCAATAGTGTCGGATCAAAATCGTGTGCAGTTGGTTCCGCGATACATACAGCATTCTTGTATATCTCCAGATGTCTGTGTGGCTCCCAGTCAATTACTGTCGGCTATGATGAAATGTGGTGTAACCAAACGCGACAGTACAAACCTTTGTGACCAGCGGCTTCCAAGGCTGTCTTCGTCATCTCCATCGCTCGACGAAGGGGTGGGTGGGGTTTCACAACACTATTATCCCATATTATCCCGAAACAAAGCGAGCTCCCGCCTCCGTGATCAGAGAGGCAATATTCCTTCTCAGACCACTCTTTTCTAACAGCAACTGGATCTTTAGTCTATGGTCGCCTTCGTAAAGATCTTTACGCCGGACAATGAGTTTGCCATGGGTCCAATCATGGAGATGGACTCTTGCCCTCGAGCGCGTTGACTGCGCCACAGTATGGGAGGCGCTCGTAGGATGGGCGCAAGGTGTAGAAGCCGCAGAGCGCGCTCGGAATCCGCAGCGAGCTAGGGGGGCTGTTTCAAAATATGTTCAAGGGCAGATGGAATGATTATGTACCCTCCAATCTCCGTTCCGACGCCAAGGCAACTACCCCGGTGTGCAAGTACTTGGTGGTGTTTTCACGGTTGAGGCCACAGCTCGCCGTGCTTTGCGAAGGAACTAGCCAGCGTCGTCAATATCACCTAATACACACCTTTTTGGCCGCGACCTTTGGCGTTTCTGGGGATTTCGATGCAATCAGTCAGTTGGTTTCCGTCGGGCTTGGGTTGTCTCAGGGATCTTCTTCGGCAGGGAGTTTTCTTGGGGAGTTTTGGAGATTGCAATGAGCGCTTTTCCGTTCCCTTTTGAGCTACCCTTCACTGCAACAGTGTTCGGAGAAAATATGAGCTTCACGAGGGTCTCCGCAAGCCGGTCCTGTAGTTGGCTCTTCACAGGTCGTGCGGTGCGAATCTGGGTAGCCAAAACTAATAGTGTGTGCTCCACGTTCCAGTCGGAAGTCTGTTGACGCGTTGTTTGTTCCCAAAGCTGGTGCTGGTGTCCACACATTTGTCCGACTCGAAGATCAATATCACGGCACAAATTCTCGGCGCAAATGAAACCTTCAAATCACCGATCTCTAAATCCACATCGTGCTCGGGCGCGAGTAGGCGTTGGTTGTAGCCAGCAATAGTACTAAGTACGCCACCGGAACAGAGGCTGGGTTAGCTTGAAACTTTTGTTTCCGTCCCAACCGCCGGCGCTTGGCTCTAACTTGCAGGGTTTATCATCAGACATCATATACACATGGCCCCTTCAATCCCCCGCTGCGAACGTATCAAAGAATCGCACCACTGATTTCCGCCATCATATAATATCCTTCCGCTCATTTAACAGATAGTAACCTCTCTCCAGGCTGCAACATCCGCACACTTCCTATGTCTGGTAGCGCCCCGCTGGTGGAACCCGCATTTGAAAAAACTTGGGGTGTGGTTATGGCATTGAACTTGGCCTCAGCAGTATTCAATGGATGCATTATCATGCAGGCATGCACCTATTTCCAGAAGTTCTTCCATCGGGACCGATTCATTCTAAAATGCATGGTGCGTTCTCCATCCCTTCAAGGTGGCCTCAAGTTTCAATCCCTTGCTTTATGACAGGTTGCCTTCATTTGGTATGTCGCCGCGCATCAATAGCTTCCTTGGCACCTGACCTGAAACCTCTGGGCACTGGAATGTCCAGGTTCGGCTGCACGATTTTCGCCTTGTGCGAATTCTGGTTCATGCATGCCATCATTATCACGGGGTACGACCGACCACATGAACAGGTTATCATTTCCCTCGGATTCCCCATTTCGCTCGCAGTGGCGGTAACCACCGATTGTGCTATGCAGGTCCGTGTTGGTACCGCCGAGGGTGATGATTCATTAAATTGTTCGGTAGGGGATCTACGTCCTCCGGATGTACAGGTTCAGTCACAACAGATACTTACTGGCATGTTGCTGTGTGCTCATGGGGGTGGAGGTCGGAGTTGGATTTGTTTGGGTGGGGCAAGTGGCACACGCCATCACTGAGCGAGAGTTGATATGGATGGTCACGACGACCTATACGGTCTGCGCGGTCTTGGATATATTTATCGCTGTATCGATGTGCTACCAGCTCTGGCGCAGCCGGATGATGGGGCTCAAACGGTGTGTGCCCATTGCGCATCAGATTCTCAGCTTGGACTGATTTGCATTGCGCAGGACGCGGCGTCTAGTGGATAAGCTGATGCGGTGGACGATTCGTGAGTTACTCCATATTGTGTGTGCCCCACCGTGATAACGGGTCCCGTGGATAGAGACCGGCGCACTCACCAGGTATGTCATTGCCACGTCTAGTATCCCCTTGTTGAATTTGGGCTCACGGATGGATGGGACTTGAAGCATTGTGTCATTGGCCATTGTCCTCATGGTAAATTGATTTCGATCTGCACTGCACCTATAATCACCGTCATCTGGCATTAGGTGAACCTCAATAAGAAGAACAACTTTTGTAAGTCTGTGATGGATTTAAAAGAACGCCACCTAATCAACTTTCGTATGGATTCCGCCAGATATTTTGCTAGCAATAGGCTTCCTTTTGCCTATTAGTGAGTGCTTATTCTTCTCAACTCATTCATGGTCTTGATTTCGGCGTTGATGTCCCCCCCAAACTGCAGCATATGCGATGGGCCTCCTGGCTTTGTGAGTCTACTCTGGGTGTCCAATCTGAACCGCATTAACGCTACCTGTAGACTCAATGCAAGGACTAGCCTCGACGAGCTGGGCACCGATCATCTATGCCTGCCAACAGCTACAACCTCCCTGGCGTGGGCGAGGACATCTAAGTCGGCTGGAGTCCCAGCGACGCGTAGCGCCTTGACCGGTAGCACTCAGGAGGGCATGGTGCGTGATTCGGGGAGGGCGAAGTGTAAGTAGTAGGCCGGTAGCTTGGTAAATGATGCAGGCGGTGAACAATCTGTGAGAACATAGGCTTTTGGTGGATGGAATGCTCACGAAGTTCAAATCGCACTTTGCGAATTCAGCTCCACAGATATCCTAGGAGAAACTGACGGCGAAAAATGTTATGGCTATTCTACCGGTAATCGTATTCGTAGTGAACAAATCCAAGCCCATATTATTATGACGCTCTCTGCTCTTGTCCCAACCTTCCCCAGTTAGCTGTTACTACAACGGGTTTCCCCTTTGCCTAAGTATCCATTCTCATTAATGGCCTTGATATCAATGTTGATGTCCCCCTCCGAACTGCGGGCCTCGTTTTATGGAACCCAGGCCTTGCGTTGTACACGGTATCAGTGCGATCTCATCAAATTATTTATAACATTTCTCTCTCGAGCTCGTCGATGCCACCATCGCGTTCATTGTCGATTCTATCGACGCCTCTTGCACGAAGCGAGTCTTCGTTCTGGGTTCGTGATCTAACCCCGTGCACGGCTTTCTGGTCATCCGACATGTGTGTCGTAGGCTCTAATTCAATACCACCCCGTGAAAATGCGTGCGCGAGAGTTCACGAATGCTACAATCCCATCACACCATGAGCACCTCTCACATTGTTTCATAGTCCCAGCAGGCCGCCTAAGCCGCCATGGCCCTACTCCTCTTCTTCCACCTTTCGAACTTGTACTCAGGTGAGCCTACCATTACACACGCATCCCAGCCCCATCTGCGACTCAGTTCCTCCACTCAACCGAGAATCGGACACCTCTTTTTGCCCTTTATGTGAAATACGCCATCCACGACTCGTTCCTCAACACCAGCGCCGCCACCGCCCGATCACGACACACAAATTTGATGCTAGGTCTGTACAAAAGACCATCCCCGCGAGCGCTGCCGCGTACGTGCAGAGCATCAGCCTGCACCGTGATGCAACTTCGACTTTTATGACATGTTCCATGTGGGCGTTATCATCACACTTACCATGGACAAGAGCATCGCAGACGATTTTCCAGTCGCAGTAATGTCCAGGACCAGCGGATTCGCCGCGGTCCCGATCGGAGCCAAGCACCGCTGTGCTGTGCTTGAAGCGCGCTTTGATGTTGGGCTGAAAGTGTGCGGTGGGCCGTTGGCTTATACCGGCCTAGAGTTTGCCACCAATCGAGCTCATAAAGTCACGGTCAATGACGTGGTGATCGTTGTGGTGCGTCTATATATTTTATACAATTCATAGTCATTGATTTCATTCAGGCGAGCTCATCCATCCGGAACTGGCGAAGTGACCCTGAGAAGCGCCCTCAAGTATTACAATGACCTATCCACAACAACAGCGCCGCACAAAATTCTCCTGAGGCCATCAAGGCATATGTCATCAAAGACCCACTGACGTACAGTTTCTCTATCGTGACCCAGAGGTAATATGTTCCCCTCTGATATCCTTCAATTCATGCTCACACAATCTAGGTACTACGCCTAGGCATTGCCGGGAGTGTACCGCTCCGAACCAATTATCAGAGTCTGAACGCGCACTCATTCTTTGGCAAACTGGATACCCACCAACGGGAGCAGATGGGAAGAACTTGGTTGAAAACCCTGGGCTCAACGTGCTGCATCATATCTTGAGGCCATCAAACGGCCTTCCGACGCAAAATGGGCTCAAGTCTTCATACTCGCATCTGAGAAGCTGACACTCCCCACCGAAGAAGTCATTATTGATCTCACAGGTAGTGAAAACGAGGCCAGCGGGTCATATCTAGCACAACAACACAACACTCGCGCGAATGTTATTATTTCTGATGATTCAGCGTCGGACGATGAGCCTGAGCACTTACAGATAGTTTCACGGTATGTAGTATTTGTTGTAGCGATACTACTCAAATTTCCAATCCAGAACGATCTCTGATTGCAATACACCTGGCCCATGACACGTATCTGTGGAACTGTAACGAAAACTAGCACTAGTGTTGATTGTTTGTCTAGCGTTCTATTTCTAAACACTCACACGGCCGGTTACTGAGAGGTTGAGATAGCTTCCGGCCGAGTCACTCATGTTATAATTGACATTCTGTGGGCGTTTCCCAGGCATACATGCAGTGTAACGATCAATGAGCGCTAGTAAAGGACAGGTCAGTCTCCGAGTCATATGCACCACACAGTATGCACCCCCAACTCATCTCCATCCCCTCACACCACGATGGACACCAATTCGAACGATTCAGTGACCAACTCAAGCAATCCAGTCCAGGTGGGCGGGCCACAGCCAGCAGCTCAGGCTGCAAGAGAGGTGGCGTCTAAGCCATTTTTCTCCACTTCAGAGCCCGCCGTCCAAGCTGAAGTCGAAGCAGCATCTGCTCCCCCCCTGCTGCCGAGACCGGCGACCCAGAGCATCCATCAACTCCGGTAGGTGCCAGTAGGCCATGAATTCAATGTAATTCACTAGAGCGAGATCCTCGGCTGACCACGTCCTGCCAGAAATTGTCTCGCCGGGTCTGGCGCTCTGGTGACCCCTACTATCCAGCCAAACCCATCAATCGTGATGAGGATCATTGGAAGAAAGTCTATGAGAAGGTGGGTCAATTCGACAAGGAGTTCTGTGGTGGCTGGAATAGTGAGATCGATGCACTCCTCACCTTCGTACGTCCATAACAATTCGGCACACACTGCATTCATACTGATTCACATCGATAAGGCCGGTCTGTTCTCTGCAGTCGTCACTGCATTCACCGTCGAATCATACAAATTGCTCCAACCCGATGCTCAGGATATGACCAATCGCATCCTCATGAATGTGTCCGCCCAGCTCGCAGGGAGGAATGTCACCGAGCTGCCATCTGGATTCACACCTGCCCCCTCCTCGATCCGAATCAACGCGCTCTGGTTCTTGAGCCTGACATTCAGCCTGACCGCCGGGCTGGTCGGGATTCTGTGCAAGCAATGGCTCCGACACTATCAGCAGGACATCTCCAAGCCCCCGAGGGAGGCACTCATTATGCGCCAAATCCGCTATGATTCGTTCGTGCAGTGCAGGGTCATGGACATCCTGAATGCCCTTCCTGTGCTCCTGGGGCTGGGCCTGATCCTGTTCTTCGTCGGACTGATTGATTTCTTGCAGGGCCTTGATGTGAAGGTCTCGATTCCCGTCACAATATTGATCGGGATTGGATTTGGATTTCTTGTGGTTACGACGTCAGCACCTGCATTCCAATATCTCGATATCATTGTTCGACCTTTTTACTCGATGCCAAAACGATATTACTCGATATATCAACCATTGTTTGCATTCAAGTCACCACAGTCACTAGCGATCCTGCATCTTGTCACCTGGTTGTTTCCAATCCGGGACAACTTGAAGGTACCAAATTGGGTGTCCTTGGAGCTCAACCTCTTCCCCAGCTCCAAGTCACTTGCGCTTCGTACTTGCACCAGACGTGCGCTTTCCTGGCTTGATGAAACTTATTCACACAGCTCGGACATGGTTCACCAGATATATCTTTGTCTATGGACATCGACTCGTCGGGGGCAACTCTAGTTGAGGACATGGTAGTTGAGACATGGCTATACTAATTTGTCCTCGATACCCCCGGCGCAGCAATCAAGTCACTTTTCGACACAACCGTGTCCTCACAGTCATTCAGGCGGAGAGCCACGTCAGGCGTGATATCATTGCCATAAGGTATCTATCCTCGTTCAGATCATTTGTCATCCGATCAGGCTTTCATTGCTTGGAGTCCTTGATACGCATTTTGAATTCCTCCTACCATCCGGTGCCCTCATTTCAGCTATTTGATATACCACTCGATCAGCTTTCTCGGAAGCATTGCCACCAGCTTGGCAGAGAAATGCAAGAAATCTCTTGGCAAAGGGAATCCTCTTCAGAACCTTTTGTGGAGGGACGATGGGGGCTCAACTGAATCCCGGGGAGGTGCAGATCGTGTCTAGAACCTAGAATATTCACTGACGAGGACCTCGTTCCATCTTCGACGCGATACGTGCATGGATGGATCAGCACCCGCAGGATGCAGATCTGCCTAGCCACTGCTGGGCAGCATTGATTTCTCTATTGAAGCCCTATGAGCTCCGGCACCGGCCACCTGTCCGGGATTTCATGGCTTTCCTGGACTCGCGGTTTCGAATCGGCGACGGTATCGAATATTTATGCAATGAACTACGTTACGAGAACCAGAGGAACTCGATTCATTTTTCAAGGCGCTATACGCATGGATCAAGCAGAACCCGCAAGATGCACAATCGTTCATCCATTGCCGGACATTATTAGATACTCGCCTCCGGCCCGCCACGCGCCCCAAGTTTTCCGCGATTTTGATGCTTTCCTGGAGGCGCAAATTGCGAGGAGCGAGAACGTCGTAGAATAGGGCATATCAATCGAAACTGAAGAACATATGCTCTCGAGCTATGGGGTGGGAGTAAATAGGTATACGCGTACCGGGAACCGAATTTATATCCGAGAGCTGGCTTGACGAGGCTTGTGGGCGATCGTAGGCTACTGCACTACGTGGTATGACGTGGTAGGACTGGTTCCCTTATAGGTACTTATGTACATTAGTATTGAATATTGGCGATTCGGACGAGCGGGCAAATGAGCACGGCGAATAAGCACAGTGCTATAAAATTCGTCAAGTATGCCTTGAGCTCAGTAGTGATTGCAATGGATACCGGCTCCAAAACAACACATAAATTTAGCTGCAACGTCAAAATATAATGCCGAGCCCTACTTAAACTACAGACTCGGAAATCACGAGTAGTACTACGGTGGGAAGGATCCCTGACAAGTGACTGCACAAGCGGTTGATCAAGTGCGCTCTCATGTGCATCGGTCGTCGGGCTCATGGCTCGAACGAGCGGTTCCGGAGAGTTCGCATTGCGTTCTGTAGTTATGGCCCCCATCTGCCGCGAAGATTGTTTCCTACGTACCAACAACTTGAATGCTGGACCAAAATCGTACGCTCGGGCTTCGTGATACATACGGCATTTTTGTATACAGTCGATTACCACGGGGCAAGACCACCTTAGTGATGTATACATGTTGGTACATAGGGTAGAATAAGTAGTTAAGTTAGAAAGTGTGGTGAACAGCAATACCAGATGGGGTCAGGAAATAAGTTATCACCTTAAATACCAATAGACTAAACTGCTAGAGTCTCTATTCAAACATATATATAACGCTATTCAATCGATATGACGGCCGCATTGTAGGAGCGCGGTCGCGATGATGACGACCTCTAATAAACCAGCCTGTATCACGGAGGCTTGTACCTCGAGATTGATACAATCGCGCGCTCGAGATACACGGGCAAGTAAATCAGGCGTCTCTTCATTGGTATACAGCTGCGAGGGGAGGGGAGTTAATCGGACCGTCAATCATATCCCTAGGTAAAAGCGCGTACACAAAGGTAGCTGTCGTGGGGAATCCAATGGTACTTCATTCCCTTGAATTGAATACTTCGTGAGCTATTGGCCTAGGTTAATGGGGCAAAGAGACATTGAGGGTGGTGGACATGCCTTTGATCCGGGGACAGTCTCATCCAAGAGGAGACAGGCTGGTAAGGGACCACGCCCCGGATTTCAACAGAGGGAGGGAGCTGCCAGTCAATGAATGCTACATGATTTCCTCCTGCCGAATGAAGGACGGTGGATCCATGTCCAGTGGTGATGGTAAACCATCTCTCGGAGCGGGGGCCATAGACAACACAGTTGAGGATATTTGGGTTGAAGGATGCGAATGTGAACATGAATGTATCGGGAACCATTGCTTGTGTGAACGGGTTCGTGGATGTCATTCTCGTTGATTTTCGTGGGTGATTTTTGTCATTTTTCACGCTGAGGTGATGGACATAAATACTAGTGCGAGCCGCCTATTGAAGAGCAAGCCTGTAGCTGAAACACCAGTAGCACACCTAGAGAGCCATAAGGGCCATTGGGGTTGCATCTGGGATATGAACTTCAGGCGGGAGAAGGGTCCCATAACCCGAACATAAACGCCCTGGAATACTCGGTATCAAACCTAAGGAGGGCATAACATAACACAGTGGGCTAAATGTCCTGGACTGCGCAATGCACCCGCATGCTATGATGAGCGTGCGTGGTTGAGCTTACAGAGATTATTCGGGACACCGCCATTCAGGTGTTCAAGATCACCCACACGGATATGCAGTGTCTTGTGCCACTGGATGCGGTGCGATGGGATGGAATAGTCAGGGCGTCCGTCTCTTACTTGAGAGCAGCAATGCGCAGCTGGTTATGGATTCTGCATCAGATTTGGCGGGTGTCTATTGAATGTAGCACCATATGGTAGGATCCATGACCCACCGAGTTTGAAGTTTGAAAGGAAGTTACCGTTGAAATGTAAAACATCAGTGGTTGTCGGGCTGTAAAAGGGAGGGGCTGTAGCCAAACAAATAAAGTTGTGATCAAGATTGCTTCATTGTCCCTTTGTTGACTAGAAAACCTGCGTCTTTTGTCACCGTTCATGTATTTGCGGGCAGCTAGGACCAGGACCTAGGTTGTGTTTTCAAGTATGGTCGCGGGAGTGATGTTCGTATAATTTTGCTACATCCGAGAGTTGGTAAGGAAGATTTTTCTAATTGTTTCCCGGGTGGCAATATATTTCCGCGTCTTGAATTTTAATACTCATTTGGACTCTGAACAACAGGGAATGCCAGGATGGTTCGCGGTCCCACAACTATAACGCAATTAGTGGTCTCCACTCATGTGAACGAATCCAGCCGAGGCAGCATGCACAGGGAGAATCCAGGTGGTAGTGACAATCGATGGCGCTGGATCTTGGCAATCCGTCGCCAGCTCCGTTCTTGAAGACGCAAATAACAGTAGGTGCCAGTGAGGCTGAAACCAGCGGTGCCATCGAAGTAACGATTCCCATGAAGGGCATGTCCATTCATCGTGCGCGAGCCCCACCTAGCGTTGGTATGCAGCTTACATGACAGCCGCCTTCAGAGCTCAGCAGCTGCCAGCCATGAAGATACTCTGTGCAGCGCGTTGAGACATGCGCTCGCGTGGGTGTTGCAGGGGAGAAGAATTCGTCAGGGAAGGCGTGAGACCCTAGGCCTGTGACGGTCCCCTCCAAGAGGTTTCAAGCAGTTCGGGGCGAACAACTAACGAAGAGGGCATGTTTCGTGCACATCCGCAGTATCGTGGAGTCGTTTAAAGGGGTGGTCACGAGCCTAGTAGAGCACCAGGGATGTCAAGGTGCTGGGGAAACCGAGAGCGAGAGACGTGGCCTGAATGTAGTCGGTTTGCACACCCTTGCTATCAAGAAACATTCTACATTGCTACACGCATGGAGCGCGCCCGGATAGTAAGTTCGTCGCTGGCTAATTCCTGTTCCCACTTCAAACTGGTGTCATCCGATTCGTTTCTATCAAACTAACTATATTGAGTCCTACAATTGCTCAGGCAGGCCACGAACTCATCATGCGTAGCGTAGGCCTCCTGTTCCCATGGAGCGAGTCTTACTCAAATTCGAGGATTCTAAATCGAATCATTCTTGTGTATCATTATGTGATGGAATGAAGTATATTTACTGACTTGTAATCCGAATGACGTGCATAAGTAGAATCAGCCAACATCAGCAAAACAAAACATCACTACAGCCACTATGGCCACTATGGTACACTATAAACAAATAGACATATACTATGGACTACTATAGAGTAGTCCATAGTGTTGTTATGTTTTGCTGATGAATATCCAGGGTTCAAAAACAAATGCACGAAATTTGGTTGCAACATCAAAATATAATGCCAAGTCCTACGATATAAACTATGGACTCGGAAATGATGCTACCATACCGCTACCGGAATTTCTTCAATGCATCATCAA
Source organism: Infundibulicybe gibba (assembly GCA_015501065.1). NCBI lineage: Eukaryota > Fungi > Basidiomycota > Agaricomycetes > Agaricales > Omphalinaceae > Infundibulicybe > Infundibulicybe gibba. The sequence continues at coordinate 49,015 of JADNYI010000088.1, read as the reverse complement.
CGATCTCCGTCAGCGCGATAACCCCTTCCTCCTCCAGAGTCCGTCCAATAAGTTGCAACCCAACGGGGCACCCGGCAAATATATTAGGCGAATCTGTCGCATTGGTAGGCCTGAAACAGAACACAAGTGTTGAGTGGCTTACATAGTTTATATATAGCTTCATCTTCGTGGTTATGAAATTCATGTGGCGGGTCGGGATGATCAATTATTGGATCTACGAAAGTAACTGGAAAGACGCTGGAGGAATAATCCATGGCATTGCACAGCGTCGTGTAGAATGAGTCGCTAACAATGCGGTCAGTGGCTTCGCATGAGATAGAAGGTCAGTAAAAAGAGAACCTATTAAGCCCGTGAGGAACAGCAGTATACGCGAGCGCAGGCGAGATAATTGCATCAATGGGCCGACTGGTCCCAGTCCTGCTGACAGTGCTCTCCCAATGATCAAGGTGAGACTTCCGCAGATCACGCTTCTCCTTGTGAAGTTCCCAGAGCTTGAGGCGGGTAAGTAAAACAGCAGGGGCGTCAATAGATCACGCTACCTCGTAGGCGCTGCGGTGGGCAGGCTCCCCGACAAGTGACTGGGCAAGTGGTTGATCAAGTGCGCTCTCATGCGCATCAGTCGTCGGGCTCATGGTCCGAATAAGTGGCTCCCCGGAGAGTTCACATTGTGTTCTGTAGTCGTGGCCCCCGTCCGCCGCAAAGATTATTTCCTACATGCCAATAATGGCGGGTCAAAATCATGTGCAGATGGTTTCGTGATACATACAGCATTCTTGTATATCTCCAGATGCCTGTGTGGCTCCCAGTCGATTACTGTCGGCTATGATGAAATGCGGCGTAACCAAACGCGATGGTACGAACCTTTGTGACCAGCGGCTTCTAGAGCTGTCTTCGTCATCTCCATCGCTCGACGAAGGGGTGGGTGGGGTTTCACAACACCGTTATCCCACATCATCCCGAAACACAGTGAACTCCCGCCTCCGTGATCAGAGAGGCGATATTCCTTCTCAGACCACTCCTTTCTTACAGCAATAGGGTCTTTGTTCCATGGCTTAGCGTCTATGATCGCCTTGGTAAATATTTTTACGCCAGATAACGAATTTGCCATGGGTCCAATCACGGAGGAGATGGACTCTTGCCCCTCGAGCGCGTTGACTGCCCCACAGTATGGGAGGCGTTCGTAGGATGGGCGCAAGGTATACAAGCCGCAGAGCGCGCTTGGAATCCGCAGCGAGCTGGGGGTTGGTTCAATACACGTTCAAGAGCGAATAAAACGATGATGGACAGTACCCTCCAATATCCGTTCCAACGCCGAGGCAACTACCCTTGTGCGCGAGTAGGGCTCCCTCGCCTCCTGAAGACCCGCCGGGTGTGAGGCGTCTATTGTACGGATTCGTTGTCCGGCCAAATACATGATTGAAGGTTTCTCCCCACTAAGGCCCAGTTTCAATTTGAGAAATGGCGCGAGTTCGGGGGCAGGAGCATTGGAACCTACCATCAGTGTTTGGGGAACATTGGTACGCACGAAGGGCACGGCGCCACATTCGTATAGGATTTCAACCAATACGGAATCTCTCTTGGCGTAATTGCCGATCCATGATGCATAGCCTAGATGAAGGGTGCCAATAAGTCGGGTTGCCTGGAATGCGCGCTCATCCATACCCATGATTGTCTCAAGACCCTTCATCGCAAATTGATCTTGTGGGGTAGAATATCACGCTACAAAATGCCAGATTCAGATTGCTTCCACCTACCCTTCAATGATATAGGCAATCCGTGCAAGGGTCCAACGATTTTCCCAGTTCGACTTAGGGTATCGTCCAAGTGCTGCGCTCGCTTCAGAGCATCATCCACGAATATTTCTGTAAGACAATTGGTCTTGATGTTTTCAGAGGTAATTTGGACCATGAATGAACTTGGGCCGGCTCACCAGCTGTTGAGCGATGATCGCTCGTTTGTAGAATGCTCGAGTGACTTCAACTGAAGACCATTCGGAACGATGAAGTTTTCGTAGGATCTCTTCAACATCCGCGGTTTCTGTGATCTCGATCTCTCGACTGGTCAACAAGCCGCACTCTCGGGGAACACTAAGAACATTAGTCTGAGACTCAGGCGGGGGTGATTTGAGGATCCATTCGGGGGGAATGGAGGCCAGTTGAGCCGCTTTACGGGCTGCGCAGCGTTCTTCCCAGTTATCCGATACCGTTGGAGCCATGATGCAGGTGTGAATGCTAGGTGTGAATACAATATGATAATATAGATACAGGCAAATATATGGGGAAATATGGATATATCACCGGGCCGATCATTCCCAAGTCCTAAAATAAATACCGGCGGAATCAAATGTAAAAGGGGATCCCATATACGACAGGCGCAGCTCCCGTGAGGTATGTCAGCTTGCATACGTCTCTTGATTGAGCGATGGCGGCAACAATGGAGAGGTTTGGTGAAGACTCGGGTTGGTTACGGTTTGTGAGAGCATCTGGCGTCAAGCCAAGCTTGTCGAACACGGACTGGGAGAATTTGTCAATATCTCGATCCGTGACATCCCACATGTTCGCGACCAAGCTGGGACTAAACGATATCGGAAGTGAGATTTCTGAAAATGCGGGGATAATCGTGACATACCACCCTGCCAGCATGTAATTGTATGGGGTGCCAATGGGGTCAAACTCACCCATCTCGCGAAGCAAACCCGAGGAACATCCCCAGAGCATGGTGGCGGCGCAAGACGGGAGGTGTCGTATTTTGTGCGATCTCACATATTGTTCCCCACCTCCATGTCCGAAGTAGCTGATGAGGGTGTGAGCATGATCCTGCTGCATGATGAATATGGACCTACACAACAAGGTCCTTGGTCCTGAGGGCATCAAGGAATTGCTGTTCGCTCGGTGGTTTCCCGGTGAGTCCCTGCCAGCCATGTTGATGCATGCCCCCAGTCCATTCTTTGAATCGATCTTCGGTCCGCTTCAAATCTCCGCTCGGGTTGAGGATGGAGTATCCATTGCGTGGATCAATCAATGCGCTGGCTCCATCAATATTCGTGGCTCCTGACGAGAGACGTCTGCGTCGGGCGTACTCGAGCCGGTCGTGGAGGAAAGACACAGAGGGTATGCGGCTTACACTCCTCCCCCTGAGAATGGGAATACTTTCCCAAGGGAGGCTGTGGACGTTCTTGTCGAGTATCAAGTATACATGCTCGTCCATACGTTCCGGAGGCCGAGTTTGTTCAGTATATTTCGCCAGCTTCAAAGCATAGTCCTCCAGCGCAGCCCGCAGATCCAGGACCACCTGCACGACATCGACCTCAGCAATGGCCACTACCACACCATGAAACTGGTAGAGGTCGAGGATGAAGTAGGCCAGATCTTCCAGTTCCTCGTCTCGACACTTGGGGGACAGTGTCGAGAAACACTGGACGAGAGTTTCATCAAGACTGATGTGTGGCGCTTGGGTTGGTGGGGGACCTTTTTACGAGATGTCGACCTGGCTTTGGTTTTGGCTGGTTTGTCCTGTAGCTGTAACGTACGTTGAAATATTTTTTCTATCCGTTCACGGAGGCCTGAGATCAACTCCGGCGATGTTGCGGGGCGAGGACTCAGAATGGTCTAGGAATACCGTAAATCCACGAGACGAAGAAGTTTGAAACAGCCACTGACCTTGAATGCGCCTAACCAACAGAATTCCACGTTCTCCAGTAATTCACGTAGCCTGATATCAAGCTGAGTCCGCGTCTTCCACCACTGTGTTCGCGCCGCCGGGTCATTCTTGATATGAATTGCGGCTTTCGTCCCTTCATCACTAAGGCGGATGATATCTTTCAATTCGTCGAGGGCGTCCTCAAAGGTGAGCTGATCCTCATCTTCTCCACTTCCATTATCTCTCCGTCCTTTCAGCGGGACACAGAAGACGAGGGGCGCATGTTCGACGTCTCCGCCTTGTTGGCGCGTTATAAACAAGGCTCCCTTATCATCGGTCACGTTAATGTGAATGATGGTCCAATTCCGAGGGAGGCTGGCCATGTTGGATGTTGACAGTGATAACGTGTCGGTACCCTGAGCGCGATATCTATCTTGGATAAAACTCCAATAGTCTTTGAGCTGTTTTTCTTCCGCCTCATAACTGCCAGCCATTTCTGGGGAATCGCCAGGTCCAGATAGAATTCTCGGAGGTAGGGCTGTGCCGTCCGGAAGGACTTGTGGCCAGTGAAGGTCATTGACTAATGGCGAAGACGGAAATTTATGATGGATGGCTTCCAGGATCTCCCGGCGCAAAGTGATAGCGGTTGATGTGTCTAAAACATGGTCAGTACTTGATATCATAAACAAGAAGCACGAACCAAGGAGGCCGGTAACAAGAATAGGACTATGTAATACCGGTTTCCCGAGCGACCCCTGGTATGCATGTATAAGCGCCAGCGAGACAGCGGTCTCCCGAACGCTCGTCGCACTTCCTCTTGAGGCGATAACCTTCAGGTTTTCCCAAAGGAGGTTCTCAGTATCATCCAGGGTGGCAAGAATATCTTGAATGGAAGGCGAAGGTGAGGGTGTGGTATTCTTCCCCCTCGACATTCCCATCGGCAGGGCGATAGCTGCCACCACAATCAACTTGCGTAATGCTTTCGAACGGGCTGTTACGCACTTGATTCAGATAACGAACTGAGAAACATGTCAGCTCGGAAACGACCATACACATCGTGTAGATTGAGCTTGGCCACAAGCGCGTTTTCCTCCGTCTAAAATACCGCCGTGTTAGGTAGGGCGGCTGAATTTTATGGGAGCCACGAACCTTGGTTTGGGTCGTATGAGGAAGTGACAGGAACCGGTTGAGCAGGGCTAAAAATGTTTCCCCGCCATCATGACGGAGCATCCATACTATAATTCGAGGTGAGAATGCGGGGACGTGGTAGGGACGTTGAGCTCACTATGCTGGCGCAGGACAGCCGCGAGAAGTTCAGGGACCAACATATCCCCAGTGGAAAGACCAAGGGACTTCCGATAACTAATAGGATTGGATGTATGAGCAAGGTAACGAGGATAGACGCAATCCAGTACCTTAGCGTATGATCATCAACTGCCTTGAAGTCATGGTTCAAATTCTCGAGCGCGATCAGCACGTCTCTGTAGATCTGTTCCGCGTCGCTAGCTCGGGCCATTCTCGCGTGGAAATCCCCACGGAGGCGCTGGATATCAGCGACGTCTATCCCCGACACGCTGCCCAATAACTCGGCAGCCTTCTGGACGCTGTTCAGACCACCCTCCAGTTCGAGCTGATGGAGCTGAAGCTCCCCCTTGCGTGCCATGGCACGGCCCATCATGGCCGGCACGTTCAGCGACTCAGCCAGGTCATACGCTTGCTGCAGAAAGTACTCGGACTCGCGCACGGAGCCACGTATGAAATATGCATGGCTTAGTGCGAAGAATGTCGACAGAAGCCCCTCGCAGATCCTCCATTCCATGCCGTCCTTGCTCTGTCTGCGCGATAGCTGGGACTGTACGTCCTTCGTCGTAGGTGTAGCGTTGGTTCCGGTGTCGCTCGAGCTGGAAACTTCAAAGGGGTTGTCTTCGGCGCTCGAGGTAGGTACAGGCGACGTGGGCCGAAGGCGAGCCAACGCATCAAAGGCGCGATTCCACAGCCGCAGTGCTTGGAGCATGCCTTCCAAGGACGTCGTCGCCTCTCCCTAGGGCGTGTTAGGCAATGTATGGGCTCGAAAATAGAATACATTACTTTCGAATGCTGAATCAAGCCGAACACATGCGCTGCAATAGCCGCCTGCTCCATTCGCGACACGCGCATCTGCACGCGTTGAACGGACGTCATGCCGCTTTCATCACAATCCATACGCTCTGCCGCCGCGAACGCCTCACAATAGAAGGCGGAGCTGTGTAAACGAGTGCGTCAACCACTGATCTTATGACTATAAGGTTGAGCTAACCTTTGGTTGATATCCTCCGACGCTGCAAATGCCTCCGCTGCGCGTAAGAAAAAAGAAGCAGCGACGCGGTCTGATATTTTCCCAGTTCTGACCGAATCGAGTGTTTGGTTGAAAATGATACCAGCTCGTTTGGTTCGACCGAGCTCGACATATTCATGCGCGAGTTCTAGGGACGCTGTGGCAAAGCCTGAAAGAAAATTAGAACAATAAAGTTGGCGTCCATCTGATTATGGTCTTACCGTCGCTTGAAACTCCTTGGTATCTTTCACACAACTTGCGAGTTACATCCAAGATTTGGACTTTGGACATCGTCAAGCCCAGCAGGCCACAGATACGAGCCGTTGATTCTATGACATCAGTTCAGTCAAGCTCCAACGATAAAACCAAAAACCGCACGGAGAAGATACAGCAATCCTTCGAAATTATCGAAAACAATTAATGGTCGTGGCGTTTCAGCTGATCCCCTTGGTGTTTTCGCGGTTGAGGCCACAGGTCGCCGCGCTTCACGAAGGAATTAGCCAGCGTTGTCAATATCACTGAATAAGTACCTTTTTGGGCCCCGACCTTCGGCGTTTCTGGGGGTTTCGACGCAGTCAGTCGGTTTGGTTTCCGTCGAGCTTGGGTTCTCTCAGGGACCTTCTTCGGCAGGGTGTTTTTCTTGGGGAGTTTTGGAGATTGCGATGGCGCAGCAAGAACCAAAGTCTTGAGAAGCGAGCATGCCTTGTTCGTATAATCCGTGATTAAGTCGCCCTGTTTAGGATCACCGCGGCGATGGGCATGAAGGGCGAGCCAAAGATGCGCTGAGGCTAGATACTGCACACAGAAAGATGCCAAACCGGCATCGTGAGCCAGGTCCTAGTTATCATTAGCAAATCCCTATGGCTTCGTGAAAACCACATACCTCTTGTTGAAGGAGACGATCGACTTCTTCACCGATCGTCTCCGCATTCACATCCTCCATTGCCTCCGAAGCCGCGTGATAATGAAAGTCGAGGTGCTTCAGAAGCACCCTCGCTCGCCTCACGGGTTTTTCCCTCGCGTTGTAAACGTCAGTAGTCGCGCGAAGGAACAAACGTAACGCGGACTGAACGCCCTCCTTCCATCGACGGCCCTGCAGTCCCTCGATCTGCCACTCCAGAAGAGCACCGGTAACCGATTCATCCCCCAACCCAAGGGAGCCAACAGAAACTCGCGCAGGCTCTAGGAGAAGCTCCAACGTGCCGAGGTGGGTCATTTTCTCAACAATCGTGGCCAGTTGCCTCGTTGCATTTGATGTTTCGAAGAGGGCACCAAGACACAAGCGGCCCGCCTGCGCAGCAAACCCAGATTCCGAGAATGGGAAATTCTTGACGCATTCCGTGAACGATGCAAATGCTTGCTGGACGATTCGTGAGATGAGGCATTTCGGTTATATTTGGGGCCACGAACCTGACGATCTCCGATCTTTGAATAGCAGACGCCCAGTAGCTCCCACCGACGGAACAACTGTTCCGCCAGCTGCTTCCATCCATCCGCCGTAATTGACTCCTGGTTCCGCGTGAGCCTGTGCTCATTGATCGCTCTTACACCCAAACCACATCCGTCCTTCAAAAAACTGATGGCGGCACCGTGTTTACCACCTTGGTAGAGCACCCCCGCCAGATTGTGAAATGCACCGGAAATGCAGCGTACATAATCCGCCTTGTCGACCGTAACATCCTCAGAGGCATGCGGCATATCCAGAATTGCAACCGCCCGACTTAGATGATCATGTGCGAGAGCGTAGGTCCTGGGGTCGGCCGGGTTCAAATGGCTCCGCGCAAGTGTAAATAGGGATTCTAGAGCCTGCGAATAGAGGTGTTGGTCGGCTTGCTGCTCAAATCAGTTGATTTGAGGTCAGATGAAGACGCGTCTTACTCACTTGTCGTAACTGATGTTCCAAAACACCGACAATTGCCACCAGGAGATTCTGGACCGCACCACGCGACGGATTTGGAGCCTCGAACACAGATAATGCCGGTGTACCCTCAAGGAATTTAACAGCGGCCCTTCGCATTCGCTCCAGAGCCCTCCCAACCTTCTCGGCAACCCTATGGTTTTTTTCTTTAGGGCTCTTCTGGGTAATGGAGAATAAATTCCGCGATCTAGGGTCTGTCAGCAATCCCCGAACTTCCTCACTTCGAGTGGCTATGTCTAATTAATCGTCAAGTCCTAGTGTAACAAGTTGAGTATGAATAAACCCACCCGTTCCATTCTTTTCGAGCAGCGCCGTCATTTGCGAGAGGGCAGCATAGATCTTTGCCCCATCCAATGCAGCGCAGTCCTCCCCCGCTACATGTTCTGCGATTTCCCCTGTTCTAGAATAGCTTGGCGTGATGCCCCCCATGGCAACGGCAATCCGATCCAAAGCAACTATATCTCCAGCCTGTAAAACACCAGCTCAGATGTATCAAGAGCAACGAGAATCAACCAACACACCTTCGTCGCAAACGACATCCAATATTCACAAAATCCAATGAACTGCTTTCCGGACAAGAACGAATCGCGGTCGGGCCGCTGTTCTGTGATAGTTGTCAGGCGCGAATACACCTCCAGGACGGCCTGAGCCGTGACATCCTCGGATGCTGTTGGAGGCAAGGACTTGATGAATACGGCCCCGAATCTTGTACATTGATCCCAGAAAGTCGCCGGTTCAACGACTCCCGCGGTCGTATAAGCAAGACATGAAAGCGCATAGGCGCGGATTGAAAATAGCGCAATGGGGTCAGATTTTGTGGATGTGCAGAGCTTTATGAGAGACGTATAGACCCGAGTAAGCATTGAATCCATATTTTTCGGGGGTAGACTCGAGAATCGGGGAACCCACGCCAGGAATGTTGGGTGCGAGTCGCGTGACTGTAGGATGTCCGAGAGTGCATCGATGTTGAATACTTGAGATGGATTCGGTGATAGGATAAGTTGGGAAAATATTGATATCGAATAAGCTAGGTATGTCGATGTGAGGATCAAGAGGGTAGTATCCGTCGAGGGCGTGGCTGGCACTGGAATCGAGAGGAGTCTTAAACGGCTGGCCAAAGAAGCGGGACCCACTCCATGGAAAGACCTCAATCTGGGGTACATGGCTTCCGATGCTGACGCTGCGTCGTCGAACTGGAAATAAATAGACTTTAAACCGCTGCTCGTCCCACAGCATAAGCCACGCACCATATCTAGGGCTAGTAATTTGCCCAAAACGCTCATTGCAGCCCGCTCAACATCTAAATCCGCCGAATCCATCCCACGGAGAACGGCCAAATGCTTTGCCGCCGCCCTCGCCGATGCCCGAGCGTTGACACACGCCTTGGACGACAGCGATGCTTCGGAGGACATCTTCCAGCCTGATTGGATAATGACAGATAATGCCTGCGACGCCGAGTTGACGGACCGCATCGAGGACAGCTGAAGCTCTTTGTTGGATACGACCGTTTTCCCATTCCCTTTCGAGCTACCCTTCGCTGCAACAGTATCCGGAGAAATTGTGAGCCCGGCGAGGGCCTCCGCAAGTTGGTCCTGTCGCTGGCTCTTAACAGGTCGTGCGGTGCGAATCCCAGTAGCCATAACTAACGGTGGTGCGTGCTTGACGTTCCAGTCGGAACACGTTTGAGACTTGTTGACGCGTTGTTTGTTTCCAAAGCCGGTGCCGGTAAACAAGGTCCACACACCCGGAGATCATTGGATCGTCGCCGAGCTTCGCCGGCAGTGCACCTTGTTTTTCTGCACTTAGACATGACAAACGTATATAATCGGATATTGATATTGATTGGAAGGGAGAACATAGGTACTAGTACATTAACACACTGTAGCAGGCTCAATCCGACCCAGCTCTGGAATACTGTTGCCCGCCCACCTGGCTGCTGCCAGTCTAGTGGCTGATGCTCCCCCATCCCCCATCGTGCACGATGAGCAAGAGTTATTGGAATCTAACAGGGTCTGGTTTGAAGCGAATCTTGCGCAGTTTCATTGGACTACTCGCAGAAACCCACGGGTCCAAGCGGTTAGCTCAGCCATAGTACCATTGCAATATAGACATGTTGTATAGAGTAACCCGCGTGTTCGCAGGGTTCGGCGTGATCCTGTTTGTGGATTGCCCCAGCAGATCAGTCGTGGACATCTCAGCAAGTGATTGATCCGCAATGCCACCGGAATATTGTGTTGATCAATTTCGGTCGCTGGGGTGATTTCAATACTGGGGAAGAGGATTCTACATCAAATGAACCACGATTGAATTCTGAATACCAACGATTGGGCGGTATAACAAGTAATGGCAAAGTTGTCCATTCCACTTTATAATTTATTCGTGGCCCGGAATTTGTGTTGCTGATAGCAAATGGTACACTAGTTGGTATTGGGCGGATCGGAGGCATCAAAATTTGCATGACAATATTGGGAATAAGACGCACATATAATTAGGCAACTCGAGCACGTTTTTCCTTCCTTTCTGTGAGGCCCAACCCGGGTGAGTTGGTCTAACCTTGCGTTTGATTGGACTAATGACCGCGGCGACGGATGGGCGTAGTACGATCATCTCACGCAAGACAGCGCTAAAAATCGAGCGTTTGCCGGTTTTGATACAGTGGCGGACGAAAGCAAAGTGGACTTCGGCGGCTGCCCCAGCAAGTGTATGTTGGTAATCATCCGGCCCGATGAGTTTATGGTTTTGGCGTCATAAGCGGGGACGTGGTAAGCTTCATGGGTATCAGAAATGTTTCTAAGGCTCCTGGCACGTATGAATACTCACCTTGCGAGACCCTTTGATCGTACTCAAAAGCACGAAACGAAAACCCATCGAACGTTTGTCATTGGTAATAGTATACTCTGGGTTTGTGCGCAGGTTGCAGATTGATGGTGGCGTGTGAGAGCTTTGTTGGGTGTGGCAGAGGAAGTATAGACCCTTTGTGGGATTTTTTAGTAGGCAACATCAACGAGTGTACAGGGACCTGTAGGGCCCGTACCTGTACCCGGGTGTACCTCTCCGTATTACCTGCATGGAGGTGCTCATCGCTAGCGGTGATGACGGCTGATTGATATGTGGATTGATGTATGACAGTTTTCCCGGGGTCTGTTCAGTGTTGGACCAATGAATGGCTTGCAGATCATATATAATCGATCATACCTTGCGTGAGTGTTTGTACTTATGTATTTGAGATGGTTATAATGGTATCACGGCAAAACACGCGATGATAACACAGTCAACGAAAAAAATTGGCAGGTCATCTGCAACAACCGAATTCTCGTTTCATTCGAACTCGGAATGGGAGTCTATGTGTACATCTGTATGTTTACATATGCCCGTATGGCTATGTATCTAATAGGGGGTCTACTTGGGTCTGACCTTTTTCCTGATGACTGGGGAGTTTAGTCACTGGTCAATCACCGCTTGTAGGGAGATATGGAAGTTTTGAGCTTACGGCACAAATGAAAATTTTCATTAGAACCGAAAATCCATATCTACGTTATGCTCAGACATGAGCGATCGTTGGTCGCGACCAGTAACGGTACTATGCCCACAGAATATCGATGGACCGGAACAACTAGGCCAACTTGAGGCTTGGAACCTTTTTTTGTAAGGAGTGGATCGTTCTCGTTTTTGTCTCGACCACTGACGCCCGATTCTAACTCGATCATGATTCTTCTCAGTGACACCACAAAGTCTCACATCACAGGAAGGAACGGCATCTGTAGCACGGCTACATACGAGAGGCTAGCTGAGGCCGCTTGCAACCCCCTACCACCGGTCAGTGTGAGAAGCGATCAATCCATCATAGTGCTTTGTCAATGGCCGGCGAATATAGCTGGGCCGCGAACATACCAAAGAATCGTGCCACTGATTTCTGCCATCATATGTTTCTCCGACGATCCCGATCTGCTGCCTATTTAACGGATAGCAGGGTCTCCCCAAGCTGCAGCATCTACACACTCCCCATGTCTGGTAGCGCCCCGCTGGTGGAGCCCACGTTTCAAGAAACTTGGGGTGCCGTTCTGGTATTGAACTTGGCCTCGGCAGTATTCAATGGCTGCATTATCATGCAGGCATGTACCTATTTCTACAAGTTCTTCCACCGGGACAGCAACATTCTAAAATACACGGTGCGTCGCCGCTCCATCACTTCAAGGTGGCTCGTCTTGGTTTCAAGTTTTAATCCCTTACTCTGCGTCAGGTTGCCTACATCTGGTACGTCGCCGCGCATCAATGTAGCGCATTCTTGGCATCTGACCTGAAACCTCTGTGGGTGTTGGAATAACCAGGCTTAGCTGTATAATTCTCGCTGGGTGCGAATTCTGGGTCATGCACGGTATCATTATCACGGGGTACCACCTACCACCCGAAGAGGTCGTCCTTTCCCTTGGGTTCCAGATTTTGCTCGCAGTGTCGATAACCACCATCTGCACTACACAGGTCTGTGTTGGTACCGCCGAGGGTGATGATTCCATTGAATTGTTTGGTAGGGGATTTACATCCATCGGGTGTACAGGGTTAGCCACAACGGATATGCACTAGCATTTTGTTGCGCGCTGGTAGGCGTGGAGCTCGGGACCGGACTTGCTTGGGCGAGGGGAGTGGCACACGTCGCCCCTGCATGGCGGGATGCCGCACAAAAGTGGTGGTGGATAATCACGATAACCTATGTAGTCGGCGCGTTCCTGGATTTATTTCTCGCTGGATCGATGTGCTACCAGCTCTGGCGCAGCCGGATGATGGGACTCAAACGGTGCGTGTCCATTGCCCATCGGATTCTCAGCTTAGATTTAATTTCCATTGCACAGGACGCAGCGTTTGGTGGATAAATTGATGCGGTGGACGATTCGTGAGTTACTTCCATATCGTGTGTGCCCCACCGTGATAACGGGTCCCGTGGATAGAGACCGGCGCACTCACCAGGTATTACATTGCCTCTGGTATCCCCTTGTTGAACTCGGGCTCACGGATGGATGGGACTTGAAGCATTGTATCATTAGCCATTGTCCTGATGGTAAATTCATTTCGATCCCACTGCACCGCACCCATACTCACCGTCATCTGGCATTAGGTGAATCTTAATAAGAAGAACAATTTTTGTAGGTCTGATGGATTTAAAAAAACACCACCTACTAATCAACCTTCATATGGATTTTGTCAGACCTTTTGCTAGGAATTGGCTTCCTTTTGCCTAATTGTGAGTATTCATTCTTCCCAACTCATCGTTTTCGGCGCTGATGCCACCCCCCCGAACTGCAGCATATGTGATGGGCCTCCTGGCTCTGTGAGTCCACTCCAGGTGTCCAACCTGAACTGCATTAACGCCACCCTGCAGACTCAATGCAAGGACTAGCCTCGACGAGCTGGACACCGACCATCTATGTCTGCCAACAGTTACAACTTCCATGACGTGGGCGAGGTCATTTAAGTCGGCTGGAATCCCGAGCCTGCCAGTGGCTGCAATTCCCCGGCACGTATGAGAACATCCAGACCGGTTGTTCAAGTCTTGTCACGTTACTATGTAGTCGCGGCATCACAGAAAAAATAAAAATAAATCGGAGCCTTCGGAAGGTTTGAGCATTCAGCCTCATGATTATATTACAACAACACGTTTTTGAATCTTGACAATCGGACCAAGTACGTCCATACTCCCCCAACAACGCACGGCTCGGCCGATATGACTGTCTACGATCGGTTTGGTGGGGGCTGTGGAACTATCCCAGGTCGCACCTTTCGGTCTAGTCAGAACCGGTGCACCTCGGAGTAAAACAGAAGCAGGTATAGGCGGGCCCTGCACCAACGCACGTGGGCGGTAGCCGCCTCTGGGTGTAGAGCGCATGGCCGTGGTCGGTGCTATCAATGGCTGCGACGGTCCTGGCCGAGGCCCAGATAGGGAGAAACGCCACGGAGGCCGAGTGAGCTGTTGCGCGAGCATGGCGTGTGGTAAACCAGGGACCCATCCAGTGCATTTCTTCACTGGCATGTCACACTATTGTTGTCACTTTTAAGTTCTGCTCGAGGCATACTTGATGAATTTTATAGCACCACGCTTATCCACACTGTGTTCATCTGTCCGCTCGCCCGACTCGCTAATATGTTCTTTAGCTTCGGTTGATATACCCTATTCTACGACATTCTCGCTCGCAATTTGCGCCTCCAGGAAAACCTCAAAACTATGGAAAGCTGGGAACCCGCCCGAGGGGGGCGAGAAGGTCCTTAACGATCTCTGACAATGGGTGAGCGACTGTATGTCTTGCGGATTCTGCTCGATCCACGCATATAGCGCCTTGAAAAATGAATCAGACACCTCCTCCGGGTTTCTGAGCTGGGAATATCGGAGTTGGTAGCATAAATATTCGACACCGTCGCCGATTCGAAACCGCGAATCCAGAAAAGCCATGAAATCCCGGACAGGTGGGCGATGCCGGAGCGCTTCATTGAGCTCACATGGCTTCAATTGAGAAGTAAATGCTGCCCAGCATTGGCTAGGCAGATCTGCTTCCTGTGGGTGCTGATCCATCCATGCACGTATCACGTTGAAAATGGAACTGAGGTCCTCGTCGGCGAATATCCCTAGGTTCTTAGTCACGTTCTGCACCTCCTCGGGGATTCCATCTAAGTTCCTCCATCGCCCCTCCAGTAAGAGGTTCTGGAAGAGGACCCCCCATCAGGAAAATGGACATGTGACTGTAGACCCCCGCTAAATACATTGCCATACATAGCCATACATAGACACCAGCGAATTCTGTAGTCTCCATAGACATATGTAGACATACATAGGTTTGCATATATGTCAATGTAGCTCTATGTAAGCTATGTGCTTTTTGCATATCTCATAGACTGTTGTAGGTCACTGTAGACATACCCATCCACTATAGAGTTGTATATAGGCACCCACATCAGTGTACATTTCCATTTGCTCCGAATTGATAGTAGGATCAAGGACAGTCATTTTCGAAGGTAAGATATATATATTAACTATTCTACACAAGATGCTTCAAATGTAAGGATATAAATGTTACGCCCACGGCAGCAGTCGGCTTGCAATTGACGCATTACCCCTCCTAGGTGGTGTTGACGTAGCAGGCGCGCGCATATCCCGCATCCTATTCGAAGTGCGCTGCCTCACAGCCGCGTCCGTTGCGATGGCATCCGCGTTCTCTACCGCCCCCGAAGCCATCCCCGCTCACACCATCACCTATTGCGGACCCCAGGCTAGATTTCGCTACCGTAGATAGCGCTGCAATTCCCCGATAAACTGTTGTGACGCGCTGTGCCGGTATATACCTGCCTGAAGGCGCTGTTGTGCCTAGGGCAGCAGGTGTATATGCTCGCGATATATCATAACCTGTTGCACGTATCAGTATTGGTTCGGACATGTAGAGAGTGGTACATTACTGATAGCCGCCACCAGTCCCGCGCTGGCGTTGAAAGCAATTAAAAGGAAGGTGGGGAGACGCACCATTCGCCCTCAATACCCCAGAGTTCCACTCCGGGTGCTCCCCATCTCCCCCACTCCTCCATCCGACTATGCGAGCGGGTATTGCGGATGGGGGGCATGCTCCAATCAATTTGAGATGCGAGGTGCGTGAGTGTGCGCCGTGGGCCGGCCATGCGAGGACTCGTGCTTGGGAATGAATGGCGCACCCCGCTTGATTTTAGATGGGTGGCATGTGGTTGCGTGTGGTGGGTCGTTGACGTGAGGGCGGGGTCGCCGGGCAAGTGCTTGCGTGCATAGGAGAGGCCTGTGATTGTCAGTTTTTGGGAGGGGTGGACGCACCGGCATTCACAACACATCCTGCCGCATTCATATTGCCAGGGAAGGGACGAGAAAGGAGTTACAGCGGCAAGCGGGTAGTGTACAGTGCAGCGTCGGAAAAGTGAAAATTGTTTCAAGGCAATTAAAACTCCGCTTTAAATTGCAGCCACGTCGCTGTCTGTGCAACACATTTTCACAACGTTTGGCACTCGTGTTGCTGCCCCGCCCATTGCATTTAATGAGCAGCCGCCCGCTGGCGTCGATGCCTGCGGACCCGCTGTGGACTATGGTACCTGCTCGCCTGCTTTTATCCTTATTATTATCACTTACAGCCCTCTGCAGCCCACAGCCGCATCATCAGCCGTTTTTTACATCCGACTGTTACCCTGCCGTCGCCACGATCTGGACACGCTACTCTCCGTGCACCGGCTACTAGGCTAGGTGATCTCAGGCTATAGTCAATGGAGTAAGCATTTCCCCCAGCCTCGTTTTCATCCAGCCTAATGCTTCTCGCAGCTGTTTCAGCATGCCGCACGACTGAGGATGCCCACCCTCACCGTGGCACCACAAGTGCGAACTCACCACAACCTCACAAAACGGCGGTGGCGTGCGCACTGGGCTCCCCACGTCCCACTGTGTATACCATGAGGTGCACGCGGCCTGATCTGTAAGCATTCCAACCCAACCATTGCGCACCGCATACATACTCACCCATCTCCAGTGCTCAAGCCACACCTTCACCCAACCGAGCTCCCGCGCATCTCCGCGGTCCTCCCCACTACCTCCGCACTCGGCCGCGTATATCACAGCTCATTCCTATGCAATATACAACATGTATTAGATATCCTGTTACATGTACTAGCCATGAATCCCATTTATTTTACCCACTTAAAACCGTTGGTGTTTATTTGAAAATGGTTGTATTATCTACTGTGATGCTATAAGTTTTGCAATATCTACCTGGTACTATGTAGGTCTACAGAGTCTATAGGTGTATCAATAGAGCTCCATGTCTACATAGTCTACAGAAAGGCAGGGGTCTATGGTGGTCTACAGGGGTCTACATAAACATGGCAGGGGTCTATGGTGGTCTACAGTGGTCTATATATCAGGGACCTCTCTACAGGTCTATAGACACTATATAGCTTACATAGACCTACATAGACCCATGCACTTTTCCTGATGCCCTTTGCCAAAATATTTCTTGCGTTTGCTCTGCCAACATTGGATGGGGATATGGGAGCCAACGAAATAGCTCATCGAATAGAGATGACGACATCGGGTTGTTGGAGGAATTCAAAACGCGTATCAAGCACTCCAAGACAGTGAAAGCCTGATCGGGTGACAAATTGAATCCGAACGGGGATAGATACCTTATGGCAATGATATCACGCCTGACGTGGCTCTCCGCCTGAATGACTCTGGGGAGCAGGGTTGTATCCAAAAATGTCTTGATTGTTGCGCCGGGGGTCACCGAGTACAATAAATCGGATTCGCCATCAACTATGAGCTTGTCCTCTGACGAGTCGAGGTCCAGTAGGCAAAGATATATCTGGTGAATCGTGTCCAAGCTGTGCGAATAAATCTCATCAAGCCAGGAAAGTGCGTGTCCGGTGTAAGCGTGAGGCATAGGTGGCCTGGAGAAGAGCGTGAGCTCCAAGGACACCCAATTTGGTACCTTCAAGGTGTCCCAGAGCGGAAACAACCAGGTGACAAGGTGGAGGATCGCTAGCGACTGTGGCGACTTGAATGCAAACAATGGTCGTCCTGTCATGTACCAGTAACATCAGGAAAACATGATTTTACTTGGAGCCACTTTGGAGCACTTTGGAGTGCTTTTGAAGTCTCTGAAAGTGTCAAAGTCCGTTGAAAGTAATCAAAGCTCCACAAAGTAAATTTGGCTTTTCCTGATGAAGCAGAATGACCATGAAGATACTGTCGAATGACAGAAGGATATCGATATCGGGATCGAATGGCAGAAAGATATTGGAATCCAGGCGCCGAGGTCGTAACTACAAGAAAACTAAAACCAATCCCGATCAATGTCGTGACGGGAATCGAGACCTTCGCATCAAGACCCTGCAAAAAATCAATCAATCCGACGAAGAACAGGATCAGGCCAAGGCCCAGGAGCACAGGAAGCGCATTGAGAATGTCCATGACCCTGCACTGCACGAACGAATCATAGCGGAATTGGCGAATAGCGAGTGCCTCCCTCGGGGGCTTGGAGATGTCCTGCTGATAGTGCCGAAGCCATTGCTTGCACAGAATCCCGACCAACCCGGCGGTCAGGCTGAATGTCAGGCTCAGGAACCAGAGCGCATTGATTCGGATCGAGGAGGGGGCAGGCGTGAATCCAGATGGCAGCTCGGTGGCATTCCTCCCCGCGAGCTGGGCGGACACATTCATGAGAATGCGATTGGTCATATCCTGAGCATCGGGCTGGAGCAGCTTGTATGATTCGATGGTGAATGCAGTGACAACAGCAGAGAATAGACCAGCCTTATCAGTGGGAATCAGTATGAATGGAATGTGTGCCGAATTATTACTACGGACGCACGAAGGTGAGGAGTGCATCGATCTCACTGTTCCAGCCACCACAGAACTCCTTGTCGAATTGACCCGCCTTCTCATACACCCTCTTCCAATGATCCTCATCACGATCGGCAGATTTGGCTGGATAGTAGGGGTCACTGCCAGAGCGCCAGACCCAGCGAGAGAATTTCTGGCAAGGCGTGGTCAACCGAGAATCTCGCTCTGGTGAATTGAATTGAAATCATGGCCTACTGGCACATACCGAAGCTGATGGATGCTCTGGGCTGCCAGTCTCAGCAGGGGGGGGAATGGAAGCCGCCCCCGCTTCTGTTTGGATGGCGGAATCGGAAGTGGAAAGAGATGGCTCAGACGCCACCTCTCTTATGACCTGGACCGCTAGCTACGGCCCGCCCATCCGGACTAGATTGCTCGAATTGATCACCGAACCATTCGAATTGGTATCCATCGTAATGTGAGGGGGTGGAGATGGATTGGGGGTACCTGCGTATCGTACGGTGCATACGAGACTGATCTGCCCTTTAGCGCCGCTCACCATGATTTCGCAAATATACCCACGTTCACAAATGGCTGGCATGAGTTTGCAAAACCCCTACCAGAGCACACACCGCTATGCATATCCTTACCAGTAGCGCTCTTAGCTAACAGTATACTGCATTTGTTTGTAGCGCTGAGGCTTGTTTCCTCAGTCGACGGGTACCATCGCGTCCGTCGTCAAATACATAAATGAATTCAAAAAAAGAATTGCACTGGCACGCCGAGCGCGTCGGACCCTATTCTGCAGATTCAATACGAGAAATTAGCCTGCCAGCAGCTACAATTCCCTTGGCACGTATGAGAACATCCAGATCGATTCTTGTTACACTCATGTAGTCGCGACGTCACAGAAAAATAAAAATAAATCGGAAGGTTTGAGCGTTCAGCCTCATGATTATATTACAACACGTTTTGGAATCTTAACAATCGACAAGTGCGTCCATACTCCCCAAAACGCACGGCTCGGCCGATATTGACTGTCTACGATCGGGCCACAGAACTATCCCAGGTCGCGCCTTTGGTCTGGCCAGAACCGGCGCACCTCGGAGTAAAACAGGAGCAGGCATAGGCGGGCCCCGCACCAACGCACGCGAGTGGTAGTCGCCTCCGGGTGTAGAACGCGTAGCCATCGATGGCTGCGACGGTCCTGCCGAGGCCCAGACAGGGAGAAACGCCACGGCGGTCGATTGAGCTGTTGCGCGAGCATGGCGTGCGGTAAACCAGGGACCGAGGCCCGGTATCATTGGTGCGATATCGGGGACGCGCGCGGGGAGTTGCCTCGCGTGCCGGAGGTGAAACCATTTGGGTGAAATTCGGGATGAGCGAGTTGCGCGCGAAGCAGGCGAGTGTGTTTGATGGTACCCAGGCTGCGCTCCCATGTGAGCCTGCCCTCCATGCGACCACTCTGCTTTGCAACCGCGAAGGGGCCTCGCGAGCCCCGACGCATCCAGGCAAGGAGCTGTTTCTCGGCAGACGGTCCAAGGACTGGTTCTCTTCACCTGCCCCCCGTGGCTGCTTCTGGGCATTGGCCGCCCGGTTCTGGAGAAAGGAAACAAAGAACCACAAAAATATCAGGGACAGGACACCAGCAGCTACCAACGCAAGGACTATTATACCGGATCAGTATACGGCTGGAAATATACTCAAAATACCTACTCATGGGGGCATTGGTCATCCGAGGCTTCACAAGGGCTGCTTGACCACCGGCGGCGGGGTCACCAAAAGCAGGGGAAACCACATCTTTGGAGATTGATGGCATAGGGCAAGCGTATAAAACGAATGTGGTTTAAAAACGAATGTGTGCGACGAGGAAGTGGGAGCTTGATCATGTACAAGCCAAGAGCCGCAATTTTATATAGGCGCCGATGGTGGCTGACATTTGTACAGGATATGTAGAGCGGTTCTGTAAGGAATCGGGAAACTCGGGGAGGCTGACATCCCAAGGTACCGAATGCGAGACAGTGATCGGCACCATATTTAAACGGCGTGGAGTGCGTAGTCGTTGCTGGATGGTCGATAAGTACACCGGAAGATGACAAAATTGGTACATTCCAAAAGAAAAACACAAAGTAGAGCGCACACTAGATCCACAAGTTTCACGTAAAACTCGACGAATCGACAAAAGTTCTCACCATGACCGCATTATCCAAAAGCTGATCGGAACTGGGATAGTTGGAAGTCTTGGCTGTGTTTGGATTTAGAATTTCAAGTTCATGAAGTCGTGTTGATTTGAGTGCCACGACAATTCCAAGAAGTAGCCAGTATGCCATCAGAATCTAGTGAGGGCGTTGTCAGCCTTAGAGTGCGTGAGACAGCGAATCAAACCGACTGTTAAAACGCCCCTGGTCCGACCTCCTCTTTCCCGGTAAAGCATCACCCAAACGAATATCAACGCGATGGTCGTTACTGGTAGCAAGCCGACACCCAGATCTTCAGCAACAAGTCTTGCTAGTTCCAAGATCGACATCGCACACGCGGCCCCAACGAGAAACAGATATACGATATGGGTCCATTTTCTTGGTATGAAGAATGCAGCACCTGGCTTGCCCGAACGTCTTATAAACCAGAAGAGAAGAACAAAGATGAGGAAAAACGACGGCAAAGGCACGATGATGGTGTCGAGTTCGCACGTCGACGGGGATCCCTGTTCCAACCAAAGCAATTAACGGAAACCCAATAGAGAGAGGTCGGAGGAGGACATACAGGAAGCGGAAACCTGTTTCCGCATAACATGGTGGTTGGGGACAAAATGGGATGCGAGTGGCTGGTAGCATCACCGGCGCCTGTTATACCTAAACAGCTACTGGAATCTCACGACCAACAATAGATGATCATGATATTGACAATTGTGACATTGAGTCGTCGTTGATTGATGGGACAGTGTACGATGATAGACACAACCCAGCCAAGGCTGTACACGAGGCCCGGGATCCCCGAGGAGCACCCCAGCCCCAGGAGCCACGTGGTCGCTCGACCGGGGTTCGGAGTGATCCCCGGTTTTATGGCATCATGGATAAATTGAGATTCTAACTTCGGATGTCCTTCGTCCTCGCTCGCTACTAATTTTTTTCTTTTGGCCTTTGTACCTTGAGCATGGCCAATCCACTGTAAGTCCTCTGGGCTTTCGCCGTGGTTATCCGACCATTGCTGACATTGGCAAAGGATAATACCCCTATTGCATTGCATGACCACACCGACACGAGTCCCAACATATCTCGCGACGCGTCGGCTCTATCGTTAACGACAGGCCCAGCACCGTACACTGACTATCCCCGAACTACACTTGAACCGGTCGAACTCGAGTTCCGAGTCCTCCGCGCCACCAAGCCCTACCAGCCGGAAAACCGCCACTCTTTCATTGTCAATCAACTATCAGCCAACTAAATTCTCAGACACGCTCGTCTCGAGCTCTATTGGTCTTAGAAAGCGGACGGGCCCAAAGCAATTTAGCACCCAGATTCCCAAGCCCGGCGGAGGAGTTCAAGCATTCAAAGATGGCGAGCCCCGAATGCCCACCATCAATGAGGATGATAGTACTGGGGATTGGCATGGCGAGGGGACCCCGAAGTCTCATCGGCCGCGCTGGACCAAGTTCAAGTGGATTCTATTTTCAGCGAATACACTGGTAAGACTACTAATATCCCGGAGAATATCAGCTCATGTTGGTTAGCTCTCTATATATTCCTCCATCGCGCTTTTGTTTTGCCTCCTAACGTGGTTCAACGTATGGAAGCACGCCGGTATAGTGCGCATTGGCAACCGTTCCGAGCTTGTGGTGTCGACTTTGGCTGCCAGCGTCGGCGTGATTACGTCTATGGTCGGTTGGGCTGGCATCCTCCTGAACAACCGCTCCTTCTTAGCTATCTACACCTTCCTTCTCTGGGTTTGTTTCATCTTCCTGGCCGCCCCAGGTTATATGACGTACAAGCGCAAGAACTTCAACCTCGAAGGGAAAATCAACGCCCAGTGGTCCAGGGATCTTGGCATAGTTGGCCGACGCAGGATTCAACACCACCTCAAATGCTGCGGGTACTTCAGCCCGTATATCGAAGCCAGCATTACCGAAACTTGTTATTCGCGGAGCATACTACCTGGGTGCAAGCTCAGGTACATCAATTTTCAACGGGCGATCCTCAGCAGGTGGTAC
Organism: Infundibulicybe gibba; assembly: GCA_015501065.1. NCBI lineage: Eukaryota > Fungi > Basidiomycota > Agaricomycetes > Agaricales > Omphalinaceae > Infundibulicybe > Infundibulicybe gibba. The sequence goes on along the minus strand of JADNYI010000088.1, from coordinate 26,610 downwards.
CACGTTTCGTTCTCACTCCTCCCATTACATGTTGGCGTCATGATCGCCAGTTTGTTGTGCGCTAATCACGTCACCTACCGCTTTGGGAAAGGAATGATGCCCAAGGCCTATCGCTTGAGCCCCCAGAGCATGGCCGTTATCATGGACAATTACGCGCGGTAAGCTCCTTTGTACATTATACATTGTCTTTACTCAGTTGCATTCCTCCAGCCAATTAGCAGAGCAGTACGGCTCCGACGCTGTATCAGCCTTCTGGGGAAAATCGAAATCGCGAACCAACTCAGAGTTTGGTACCATGTCCACAATGCCCCATTCCGCCCACAGTACCATCTCTGCATCGGCTTATGACACCCTCGGCAGTCGCTCGCCCCCTGGGGAGCTGGGCGAAAAGTAGACACGCGTCGACATCCTACTTGTCCAACATTCTTTCCCCATTGATACTTATAGTCATATAATAGACAACTATACAAGTCATACTTACTAGCCTTGCACCACACTCGTTACAAATACTATCACTGGATTCCGCTTTCAGAATATTCGGTAGGTGTGACCTAGGGTCGAACGCCTCGGGTCCTATAAAAGTCATTTCCGCGGTCATTAAATGTATTTCTGGCTTCATCAGCAGCATCGATTTGATTCGGACATCTTACTGCCATAATGCCCCACACCGGATCGTGCCTCTGCGGCCAAACCAAGATCACTATCACCTCTACGCTCAAGGATCAGGTATTCTACCCCCCATCGCCATGGTTGACATGGGCATCTCCTGATCATGATGGGCATCGTAGGCGATATGCCACTGCATCGACTGCAGAAAGGCCGGCGGCTCGGCGTATAGCACCAACGGCCTCGCGAAGCGCGAGGACGTCACGATCGAAGGCCCGGTAAAGGTCTTCACCGCCATCGCCGACACCGGGCGCGAGAGTGGGTGGTCCCGCTCATCGATTGTGCGGCATACTCAGGCCTCTAATCCAACAGCGACGCGCACATTCTGCACGAACTGCGGGACGCAGATTAGCCAGGGATCGCAGAACTTCCCCGAGATGCAGATCGTGAAGACGGGGATTCTCGATGACTTTGCCACGATTCCCATCGGTGCTGAAGGTAGGGTGTGCTGCTCGATAGATGTGCTGTCGCTGACCGAGTCGGATATGGCGCGTAGTGTACATCAAGGACCGCTGCGATGGGATCAAGGCCCTTGACAATGTCGCGCAGTTCACGAAATTGCCTGGACAATAGGGTTGCTGGAATATAAGGGTGGATTGAAATTTCAATGTGTACATCAGGCTTGAATTTACATGTGATTACTTTGCGATGTGGGTCGAACAACGGAGGGCCGTGCTTCGGTGACCTCGGACATTCGTCCTCGAGGACCTGGCTCTCGTACCAGTATTCAATTGATAGCCAAGTATTTGTTGATTATCTGATTATCTGGTGCCAGTTACCACTCCGAATTTGACGAATTCAAAATGAGTTCGCGGGCCGGCCCCTGGCTCATGCATCGTGTGCTGCTCCATCACAGGTGCATGAAGACCAACTCATAGCCTTTTATTCAAGCAGGCATTGCACGTACAACAGGGGATACACATCGCTAATATACTGCAGTACATTTATTCATACATTCTTCATTGACCGGGCATCATCTTGTTCTGTTGGGCACCCGCGACAGCCTCGAGCACTGGCCAACGGTCCTTGACAAACACTGGAGGTTCAAGGGGGCATTAGCTAAGCCAGGATCTAGCTTCACCGGGCTTACATTCGGCGGCAATTTTCACATTCGCAAAGTCCTTGAAATTGCCCGTCTGGATGGCCTGCGCGTCGCCAAAGGCCACCGATTTGTGCGAAAGAGCGCTCCCGCAGTTTCCGCAGAAGATTCGGGTGACTGTTGCGATTTAGCTGGGTTGCGCGAGGCACGAAGTCGCCGCGCACCTGTGTTTCCGCTGGGGGCCTTTATGTCAAAGTTCTTGATTGGGCCGGTGATTTTGACATCCTTCTGGGGCGCAAGGACGTTGGTGCTGAATGCGCTACCACTGGTCTGTTTGCAGTCGGTGCAGTGGCATATCGCCTTTAGTTCAGAGATTAGTTGGCGACCCTATGAAGGTGTGAGGACACGCTTGCCTGGGCTTCTTGGGTGGAGCTAATTTCGATCTTGCTCTGACCGCAGAGGCATGAACCAGAGTGGGGCATTGTTTTGTATTTGGGGTGTTGGATGTGAGAGTGTTGTGTGTGAAGTCGATGAGTTTCCAATATGCCTGCGTTAATTTATAGTTGAAGCGGCTGCTTCCCACACCTAGTCGGCCGGCGCGCCCGGGAATTTGCGTGTCCCCGCATCTTAATGGGATCGTGATGCTCGCAGGTGGGCACCCTTGGCATGGGGATCCAGTGCACTGGGTGAGATCTGCTACGATCGAAGTATTTTAGCCGCCCAATCAGTTTGCAAAAGCGCAAAACTACCTACGTATCTTGGGCGACAGTCCCGAAATATATTGTAATCACCCACGATGCGTGAAGTGATACCATCGCGCTGTGGCAGCACCCATCTGTTGGTTGTTGCGGAGGCTGGCGTGACCTGAAGCTGGGCAGGCGTGCCCTCTTGTAGATGTGGGGCCTATTGAGTTATGATCCTTCATAAACCCGGAAGGTCATCAGTATCAACGATTCAACTCTATAAAATAGGGAGATGTCAGGGGGTGGGTCGAACTTGAGGACATCCTTCTGAGGTTCTCAGCAACAGTGGGTGGGGCGAGCTGGGGAAATCCTTCTGGGGTTCTCAGCAACAGAAGGGGTGATTGTCCACATGGCGCTGCATGATTGATGACCCTCATGAGATAATGGATTTACCGTGTGATTGTTCGTACGCCCGAGCTGGGGCATTCAGTTCTCCACCGTAAGCCTTAAGCGAATCGACGTGGGGAAGGACGCCGAGGAAGTTGGTAATCCAGTGAACGGGCATCGGGCCGCGTGTGCGTCTTTGACCAAGTAAAGAGCTGTTGTAAATTACCTCCAAGTGAGAGTGCTATACCCGAAGAAACCTGGGAAAAGGATCAGCGTATCGAACGAGAGAGATGAAGCTAGATCTTTGATCGATATCAACCATCAGACAGCATGAAAAGCATGATGCATAAGTAATGTTTTCACGAAATTGCATAGTCATAACAAATCAATACATGTAACGTGAAATGCCCCTCAGCCACCCATTTAGGCCACCAGCGTGGAGGCGGTTGCCGAGTCATACTTGAAGGTGGGTGCGATCTGCTGCTTCGTCTTGTAGTACCTCGCAAGTCTGTGGATTCTCGATTCGATCAAGATAAGACGGAACTTGGAGTCCTTGTCCTTGCGGTTGGTCTCGAGGTGCTTACGCACGGCAACCGCCTTTTTGATGAGGTGCCAAAGGTCCTCAGGGATGGATGGGCCAAGTCCTATCCCCAAACAAAAAGGTATATGTGCGATGCAACGCAGGGTGTAATGGAGAGGAAAGTGGAGTGCAAAGGAAAAGCAGAACCAAGTGCATGAGGGTCGGGGGGCACGGGAGTGGAGATTGTACGCACCTTGAGACTTGAGGATACGGAGAATCTTGTTACCGGTGACAAATCGGACCTGGGGGATCCCATGCGAGTCGCGGAGGGTGACACCGATTTGGGAGGGGTGAGACCTTTACGCGCGAGTTTGATGATCTGGTCAACGACATCGTCGGGGGTGGTCTTGAGCCACGTCGGAGGAGCGCGACGGTATGGGAGGGCGGAGGACGCTGATAGAGCAGATTAATTTTATTTCACGTAGAGTCCGCCCACATACAAATGCCCTTTCCGGGAGCGTGCATGCGACCCATGATGAATCTGTGACATGATGAGCAACATATTTTTTGGCAAGGGTAGATACGACCTACAACTAGCTGGTTGGTCGGGGAAAAGGTCTTGAGGGTGTCTTGCTGTCGGCTTCAGCAGTAAAGATTGTTGGGGGATCGTGTCGGACGGAAGATGCCGAGCCGTGGCTGGCACAACTATACAGTTGAAAACTTTAATTCTATGGACCGGCTGGGCATGGTGAAGACATAATTGTTTGTGCGTGTTACACATCCCAGCAAGCCTTCCGCCCATCGCAAGAGGTAGAACCGCACAAACGGTGACCACAACTACCGTCCTTTAGGTGAGGGTCGTCCAGACGCCAACAAATTTCCGCTAACCGTTGAAGTACCTTAGTATGAAGTTCAATATCGCCCGTAAGCATCCCCAAACCACTCGTAGTGTCAGGCGTTGACTCGATGTGCTATGCAGATTCCGCCACTGGGGCACAAAAGCTCATTGATCTCGATGATGAGAAACGATTGTACGCGTCGCCGTCCACAGTTTATTTCGCTTATATCTTATCAAGTCCCATCATCCAGCCGCATCTTCTTCGACAAGAAGATTGGCCAGGAGGTTCCCGCCGACAGCATTGGTGACGAATGGAAGGGCTACATTGTCCGCATCACCGGTGGAAACGACAAGCAGGGATTCCCCATGAAGCAGGGTGTCCTTCTCCCCTACCGTGTCAAGCTGCTCCTCTCCGACGGACACTCCTGCTACCGCTCCCGCCGCACCGGTGAGCGCAAACGCAAGTCCATCCGTGGGTGCATCGTTGGCCCCGATATTGCCGTCCTCTCCCTAGTGATCGTAAAGCAAGGCGAGGGCGAGATCCCCGGCTTAACCGACAACGTCCTCCCCAAACGACTTGGTCCCAAGCGGGCAACGAAGATTAGAAAATTCTTCAATCTTGGGAAGGAGGATGATGTCAGGAAATACGTTGTGAGACGAGAGGTTACCAGCTCAAAGAAGGAGAACGCGAAGCCCTACACCAAAGCGTGCGTAGATTCTTGTGCTTGAGTGTGTCCCCGTGGTTTTGCTCACGGCACCGACTGTTAGTCCCAAAATTCAACGACTTGTCACACCCATGCGTCTCCAACGCCGCCGTCACCTACGCTCCCTCAAGCGCCGCAAGCTGGAGCACCAAAAGGAGCAAAAGTCCGAGTTCGAGTGCGTCCCGATATTTGTTCACATAGCTCGTCTTAGCTTACCCCCACCCACAGTGCTCTCATCGCCAAGCGCGTCACCGAGAGGAAGGCAAAGGCTGCCGCTCTCAAAGCCTCACACAAGTAAGTCCACATCCAGCCGTCTCAGCACGTCGCCAACCAAATCACAACTAGATCGACAACTGCATGAACAGATGCTCGGCGGTAGTTGGTGGGTCTGGGTCTGGCGGTGCGGCTTGGTCTGGTATAGCAGTCTCCCATGTCTTTTATCTACTTTTACCTCATGTTCACCTGTATGCCATAAGCCATATTGCCAGTGATCACCAGCCACCAATGTTGGTCCAATGCCTAAGGTGATCCTGAGATGGCGTGAGGGCACACGGGATATGCCATCTAGTGCTACTGTAGATACCGATACGCTCTTTGACCGGGAGGGCACGTCCCAATACTTATATGCCGCGACGTCGACATGGCTGTCTTCACTTTCGCCAGCCGCTCCTGTCTTGGGTAGTCCAGGTGAAATTGCACATTTCAGAGCCACCACCGTACAAGAGGTAATAACTAGATCCTAAGCCCACATCGCCTTATATTTGGCATTAAATTCTGCATGCGCATCCCGGACAATCTCATATACCCTCCACGCCCCATTAGATGTGTGCCCAGGCCTCTTGAAGTCGTGCCCAGCGTCGTTGTCACTCTCGTCATCGTCTGAATCGGGGCCTGCAAGGCTCAGCGACTCGTATCCGCTGTCCAACTCTCCGAATCCTTCTGCCTCCTGCTGGGAGGACTTTGTTCCGCCTGCTGTGGCATGGCGTAATGCTTCAGCGTTGTGCAAGGCCTCGGCGTTGAGCAAAAGCTGCTCCAAGGTGGTTTTGACCGTTGCCAGTGTCAAGTCAAAGTCCTCAAGCAAGTACCATATGTCTCCTCGGCGAATGCCATTGGCATCGGTGAGCGCCTTGACTTGGCCGTGTTTGTAAAAGTCGAGAAGGTAGGCGTTCAAGGCATGCTCAGGGCCGTCTTTTCCTTCCTTCCAGCTGGCGAAGAGTGGTCTGACGGATGGTATTGCGTGTTCGTATAAGTGTAGCCCTTCCCGGGCCGTGCCGCACAGCTCCTTGACACTGTTAAAATGGTCCCCGTGTCCAGAAGTGGCGACGAAACGCGAGCGAGTGACTGCCGGAATCGCAATCTTCTGCAAATGCTTGCGGAAGAGCGATGGCGAGGGAGAATCATTGCTATTTCCTGAGTAGTCGAGCTTGCTAAGAGGGAGAGAGGTACTGCGACCAAGTTGGTCTGCATGTTCTGAAGTATAAGCCACCGCGTATGCGTTGAATGCATCTAATATTTCTTGATCGAATTCGATTAAGACCTTGCGGGCAATTTCTGGTAGGGCGGGAGGATGACCATCGACGGGGACTTTTTGATAACTTCTGCCAACTTGCTTTCGTCGGCGTAAACCCGGTTGAGGTATCGACGGCCAAAGAGGTTAGCCATTAGCAGTATGAAGTCATATTTGGCTTGTATAGTACTGGGATTCCCACAGATGCGATGCAGGACTCCTTGTCGCAGAAGGGCAACCAGCGCGAGATTACTTGGTTCGGTGTACTTTAACCAGGAGTGAGAAATCAATATTACAGGGTCAATAGCTGGCTCACGTATAAATGGGCTACAATCGCGAAGAGGTTCATCGGTCTTCCGTCCGCGTCAATAAGATGGTTGCGCCTCAGCACCTCGATGCTAATCGCAGGTGTGCAATAGCTGATCATGGCCCATGTCGGAGCCAAAGCTGATACGAGGAAGTGAAACAGGCTTTTCACCGCTTTGACCGCCACGGGTGCGTCATTGGACCCCACCAGCAGATTCAGTAATCGGAGGGTGAGCGTTGGACTGAGCGGGAAATTACCACCAAGAGAAGGCAGCCGAGAAAGAATTAATCGCTGCATGCGATCTAATGAGAGTCCATAGAATAAGACATTTCCAAGGAGATCGTATCCACGTCGGCCAGCACGCCCAGCGCATTGCCGATACTGGTCACAGTCAATACACAAACGTCGATCTGACTATCAGGACAGACCATGAGCGCAGTTAAAAAGGTGAGTCGCCACAAAAAACAGAGGTCTTTGCTGGAGCGTTAATCCCTAGCGCCAGTGTACCTAGGGGGGGGATAAGTTTGCCTGCGTGGCTCATCGAGTTATCTTACCTGTCGCAATCACAACCCGGACAAAGCCTTGCCGGAATAAACTAGGATGCAGTATGACTCAAGTATGTTCTGAGGATGCCGCGGAGACAAACCTTTCTACAAGACTCCTGTAAGCCTTGTTCATCCCAGCATGATGCACAGCAATTCCTCGGCGGAGCGCATCGATGGCCCAACGCGGCACGCGACTCCAACGCACCAATCGCACGACATCTCTTCCAACTGGGTCCTGGAATACGAGGACTGTATTCCAGCAAAAGAGAACTGCAGGGACGGATCATCCGGATTGAACGAGGCCTCCCAATCAGGCATATGTGATGTCGTCTCTGTATCCTTGCCATCGGCATCCTTCTTTTGTTTTTTGGCCCGTTCAGCTAGTCGCTCTCGCTCCCTTGCGCGCAGCTTCCACGCTTCCCAGTCGCGGATTTTCTTCTGCCAGGTGGGGCTCTGCAACCGCCATTTCTCCTCTGCGGATACTAGTGCGCGGATGAGTTCTTTTGCCAGGTCCTCGCATTTCGAGCGATCAAAATTAAACAAAATAGCCGGCTGTCGGAATGGTGAGTGATGTAGCACCAAGGCAAACTCGAACCCAGGTCGCGCATACTCACCAGCTCTCCTCTGACGTGTAGATCTGCAACGAGCGGCAAGATATCACGAAGGAAGGTAGTCCCGTCTGGAGCGGCGCCTCGCGGCAGGCGAGAAATCGTTGGATCCTCCAGCTCAGATATGACAGCATTTAGGGGGGAACCGGGTCTTGAGGATCCGACTGTTTAACGAGCGTCGATATGGCTTCTTTCAAGGCAGCCTCGTATCGGAGGATGTCCGCCTGTCGAAGGAAATCAGACCTAGATCCAAAAAATGTAACAGGATCTAGGAGCTGGAGATCTGGGTCAGATACAGCCTTTCGCGTAACCAAAGCCCGGTACAGGGATAGCGTATCGGATGCCTCCAAGGCCAGATCAGGGGGGAGAGAACGAGCCCCAAAGGACATCATCGTGATGGGGTGGAGGAAGCGTATCCGCCCGGTATTCTGGTGAGAATCTAACCCGCTGAAGTTGGAGAGTTTATCGCCCCGGAAGAGGTAATGAGATTTGCGTAAGTGAGAATAACGGTGCGGATGCTCGATAAATGTGTGTTTATAGCCATGTGCCTCCTGGACTGATTGGAGCCAGTCATTGAAGATATGGGGAGAGCCGATCGTTGCAGAGAGCCCGCTAATGAATAAAATTATCAACTGTAGTCATAACGTTGCAACGAAACACGAACATGATGGGGCACGGCGCGAGGAGGATGATTTGTTCCCACACAGCGCCACCCTCTTGCTGCCCGATTGAATGAATTTCGTCGAGGATAATCCTTGAAAGTTTTCAATGAACTACAGTTGAATTATTCGTATCGATGCCTCACCTTTTTATTCTTGGAGTCCAAACACGGGCCAGCGGGGGGGATAGTAGCATGATCGCTAGCATCTCTGGTACTGTCACTAGTATTTGGCATTTCTGGGGGTCATGGACGCGGTAATCCCGGGTGTGGATAGCCCAGCAACTTCCTATTAAAATTCAAAAACCAAACAATAAAACAAATGAAACGGAGCGCTCACTTCCATTGAGGTCTTTGCTAAACGTGCATAAACTTCAGCTGCAATCTGGCTGACAAGTGCCTTCGTTGGGGCAATATAGACCAGGATACCATCATCCGAATTCCGCAAAACTTTTTCCATCGCGTAGTAAGAAATAAATGTTTTCCCTGCGCTCGTCGGGGCTACGGGACATCAGCAGTTGAAATACCCAAATATGAAATGCTAACCAACGACCAATAAGGAATGGTCAGCATCTATACAATCGAGGACTTTACGCTGCCATGCGTCCGGCTCGAAGGCCACTCGTACATCCGGTGCACTGTCCATGCTCCGATCCATGAATTCGCCAAAAAGGCGCAGTTGCCAAGTTATCGGATTTTCGGAGATTGTCATGAAATCATAATACGGCGTTTGGGTTTTTGATTTTATTAGTTTCTTGAATTCAAATGACAGCAAACCGGCATCCAGAGCGGGTGTGGCGTTAAATTGCTCGATAAGGCCACTGAAACCAAGGGCTTGAAGGACATATGTAAGAACCTTGAGGCCTGCAGATGTCATAAACTCCCGATCGCGGATGATCTTGACCTTCCGCATGATAGCAAGTGTGTATTGATCTCGAGAAGAAGGGCTCTCGCGATTGTCGTCTTCGATCCATCGAAGAAAATCGAGGTGGAGTTGGTACAATAGGATTTCCAGCCCGGTCTGAGGCTCGTCGCTCCTTTTGTTCCGCAGCAAGGATTCGACATGATTGGTTTTCGCAGACGTTGTCATTTTTGCGAGCAGCTTGAGCTGCTCTTTCCACCACGCCTGGGACGAAGAACCTTTTGATGCGAGATTCTCTTCGCGAATCTTTTTCCTTAATTTATCTGCCGAAGAAAGCTGGGGTGCCTTTTGGCTTTTTGGTATCTGGAAACCAGTAGTCAGTTTAGCTCTAGGGAGGTAACTCGAATCTGTTCACATTCTTGCCCGAGGTGGCCCCGTGTTTTAGCGCCTTGGGCCGAATAGAACCAACGGCTGGGATGGATATCTGCTGTAGACCCTTCCCAGACGCGCCTGTTAATGTCGCGGCTTGCATCTGCAACGTCGCCATGAACCTCTGATTTGAACGCAAGAGCCGTCGGCGGGCGCGCTCGTCCAAAACCTGATGACTCTTGCCGCCCAAGTAGCCAGGAAGTATATCTTTATCATTATGCCAATGTTTTGTATCTGAAAACAGTACCCCGCCACCGAAATCTAGATGGTATTTCTCGGTTGGCGTGCGTTTGGCGTCAGCTTCGGGAACCCGTACGATGCTGAGTTCATCGTCAAGCACTGGGTTGGAAAACGGCAGGAGATGGTATAGTTTGGATTTGGTCGCTTTACCCTTCGGGGCTGGGGCAGCCGGTGTCGGTTCAACCGAAAATTGACTAGAAAGCAGGTGAACATCGACTGGGGGAACACCAGCAGCATCCCAGATTGCTTTGGCGGTCTTAGCCACATGCGCGCCAACGAGGGTATGGATATCTGTCGACGGGTGGTTGAAAATGAAGCTGAGCAGCGAGGTGAAGACTCTCCCATCGATATCGAACGCGCCTCTGGACGAAGAGAGGATGCGGGTTGCCACGAGGTAGACTTGTGGCAAAAACGCTTCTGCTAGGCATTCCGCAAGCCCCTCTGTAAGTGTTACGGGCGGAAGGGCCCGCTCGGAAACGGACAGATGCCGCAGAAGGAGACAATGGATCATGAACACAAACATCAATTCGAGGCTCGTTGCCGTGTCTTTTGATATTTCGCGAACTAGTTCTACCAGGACATCGTCGGCTGTTCGTTCTGGTGCGGCGCTATCATCGACGATACTAGAAGGGATGGAGATGATAGGAGAGCTGGAATCCAAAGCCCCTTCGCATGTCCCGCATCATTCCAAACTGTCTCAGGGAATTGTGGCAAACTTTGCTTGGGTGCATAGACAAAGGAAAGAATCTAACAAATTATTAGAACGCGAAAACACCGGGTATTAAACATCACCTTGGAATCGCGATACTCGGCCCCATTGAGAAGAGAAATAGCAATCCCGCGTGACAATAATCTGTAAATGAATACACGCTGTCCTATGATCCGCTCGCCAGAAAGACCTCTACCAGGAACCGGCAATCCTCCATCGTGTACCATGATGAACATAGGCTGGCATTTACATTACATCAAATGGTGATCAACAGTCAGTACCCACTCACCTTCTTCCGTGTCTCATATTGAAGCCAGGCTGGATCATCAATATCTTCAAACACGTGCACCGATATTTGAGTAGTTGCCTGAGTATTGAGAAGATGTTGGAAAAGGAGAACCCGCGCAAGACTGCGCGACGCGACGGTAAGTGCAGCGCCCCGGTCAGCCGCGCCGTATGTTGGGGGCTATATCGCACAGTGTAAGACTGTGACAGACAAAACTACGTGTAAAAGCTCAAACCATTCCAAAATACGACCTCAAAATTGGCAGATCTTTGAGTAAACTCCTGAAGACACTTTTCAAGGATGTGGAACGCGTGTAAAATTTGAAAACTAAAGTCTATGTGACAAGGCAAGACTCAGGGATAATGCATCGCCATATCGATCAGTATAGAATGCATACCTTTCGAGTCACCAAGTGCAAGGAGCGGATCATCGAGCACAATCTGCAGGAGGGAATCACCTGCGCACGGAGATCAGAACATGTCAGCAAAACCTAGGGAATCGTCGATTTCGTGCCTTCTATAACGAAGGGTTCATTTCCAGCATAATCTCCCAATAGATCCATCCATCGGGCATTTTTGCTGGCATGGGCATACCATTCATCGTCCACAATCTTCAAGGTTGACTCTATGGATGGCGTCGTTCCCAGTTTCTCCTTGATTTTCGAATTCCCCATATTCAGCGACCTGGTAGTCTGTTGAGCTATAATATAGACAGCTCCAGGATTTATAGCCTCACCTCTCGAGTGTCAAAGCCTCGAGGCGACCATAAATGCTGCGGAAGCCTATTTACCTGTGGGTGGTGCATTGTCACGCTCCTGAGGCATGTTGCTCTCAATACATCAACAACACGGCGGATAGAGAGCATCACAGGAAATTGCAAGTCACCGCTCCGAGTCTGGATCCCATTCCTGATCTAACTTCGATTTGCCCCCAAAGCTAGCTCGAACCAAGCGAACAAGCTTCCAGTTCTCCGCTTACTCAAACCACCGTGACCTCGCTACCAATGGAATAGGGCAAAACCCCATCCCAATCGTATCTTATAGCGAGGACGGCACAACTTGGGAGGATTATGCAGGCTTCTTGTGCGGTAGCAATATGGCACCCGATACCATTCTGGCAACGACGCTTGAACTCTTCACTTGGAACCCGTGCCGCCGGAATGCGGGTATTCAAAAAGCGTCCCCATTTTCATGATCAACACGGACCTTCCCCGCTTATGCCGTCGTTTTCACAAGGCATGAACCCATGCTGGTCTTCGGACCGCTCACGGGCCGCCACCATAGTCCATACAAAGGCCACCAGGACAACACCCATCGCCTGTATCACCAACCACATCGGATTGGAGATATGGCCCAACAAGTTCCAATTATCGAGCTCAATGATGGACACAAAATTCCCGCTATAGGGTTCGGTATGTTGCCCACCGTCTACAAAGGGCGCTAATAAACATTCGTGAACTGCGCGTACAGGTACCTGGCAATCCAAAGGAGACGAGGTCACCTCGGCGGTCGCTTACGCCATCAAAGAGGCGGGTTACCGGCACATTGACTGCGCCTGGCAAGTCACCAGCGCCACCTGCCGCCAACCTTGGACGATGACCCTTACATCCTATCCAGGGGCTATGGGAACGAAAAAGACGTCGGGGCCGGGATCCGTGCCTCAGGTGTCCCTAGGTCGGATCTCTTCGTGAGTCTTGGACCAAGTTTGTCGACCTTCCTGACGGGGTCCCAGATCACGAGCAAATTATGGGGGACATGGCATTCCCGTGTCGAAGAGTGTCTCGACCAAACGCTAGCGAACCTTGGAACTGAATACCTTGATCGTATGCATTATATTTAGTAATCCGATCGGAGGTGATTAAGTCCATCAACAGTGTATCTTATTCATTGGCCCATTGCGATGAATCCCAAGGGCAACCATCCCCTAATCCCTACCCTTCCCAACGGGAAGCGCGATATTGACCACTCCTGGAAGTTGGCAGATACCTGGAAACAGATGGAATCCATGGTGAAGAAGGGTCGGTATCATATCATGCTCAGTCGTTCCTGCTCTCTTTCAACTTACCACATTATGACTGCAAGGGAAAGTCAAGTCAATTGGCGTCTCGAATTGTTCTGAAATCAAGCTGAAGGAAATTCTGTCCACTGCTGTAATCACACCAGCTGTGAACCAGGTCGAGCTTGACGTATCATCCACTCCACCCTGTTGCTGACAGCACCCACCAGTTGGAACTCCATGCATATAATCCCCAACATAAGCTCCTGGCATTTGTGAAATCGCAAGGGATTCTCCCACAGGCCTACTCCCCTCTTGGTTCAACAAACTCTCCGATCCTGAACGATGAGGTAGTCGCCGAACTTGCAAATAGACATTTAATCAAGCCTGCCGATGTCCTTCTCGGGTGGCTTCGTACGTTTTATATTCTGTAATTCTCTCTCATGCCTTAAAATCTTACCCACATCCATTTATAGTTGCCAAAGGCGTCGTAATTTTGCCTAAATCGGTCACGCCTGCCCGCATTGCCTCCAATATGACAGGCGCTATGATAGCATCTCAGAAGTTAACTGCTGCCGACACCGAGAGACTCGACGGCCTTGCGGCCAGCGGAAAACAGAGAAGGTCCGCCGTGTCTCGCGCTTTATATTGAATGATTCTCAACCTGGCCCTCTTTGCAGATTTGTAACCCCACCCTGGCGTACGTATACGCATTTATCAAGTAAAGCTGAAACAGCGCTAACCCTTCGCGCCTCCCTTGTCGCAGCTGTTCCCCTTGGGTTCGAGGACTGGCCTCAGTAGTCAGCATTAGCTTCTTAGTAGGATAGGTAATACGCCCGGTTTAGGATATATCTGTGCCCCAAATTCTAACCATGCTGGACTCAGTCCGAGTCAACTTGAACATTCTGGCGCGTCTGAAACGCAAATATAACTTGTGGCGCCGTCCTACGATCACACTAATTATAGCGGCTACGGCTGAAATTTCACCCCAGAAGAACCTTGAAAGCCAATACTGGTTCCCCATGCGCGCCCATGAGACGTAACACCAGCGATCGGAATAGGAATGAATATATAGGTAGGTATGATGGAAATCTAGGCACTAAAAGCGGCAAGTGGGAAATAGCTGTTGCCACCGAGAACGCATACCTGACTGAGGTGGAGTCATCGGTGATGCTGTATGGGCTTGCGTAAATGAACTTGGGAAAGCAAAGTCTGATTATCATAAAAAGTGCCCGCTAAAGCTCGCGAGAATGATTGCGATTGGATTTGCCTGGAAAGGAAATGAACCCCACCCTGACACAAGCGCCGTTGAACCAACTGGGGGGAACCTCAGCCGGTGCTTTTCTGGGCACGGTGGAGTCAGGCCAGTAGATGAACGGCGACAAGTGGCTATGTATGTTGAATGAAGACTTCCGCATGAGCAAAAGGAGTCATGATATATTGTACACCTCAGCATACGACGGGACGGAGGCGGCTCAATTAGTGGTGGCGGACACTAAAGGAGGAAACAGGAATCATCAAGGCTCGCCATGCTGGGTATTTGCTTCTCGGTAGGTTTGTCATTATTGGAATGAGCAACCCGTTAGCGGACCCTGCAGGTTGGCACGTGGGCTGCAGTACCTGATCTGGACTGCCGTCACCCGAGCTCAGCGAACATGAAATAACTGCTGAAACCCAAAATTTTCGAATGGAGACTGTGGACTTTACATTTGTGATGGGTTCACTAAAGCTCCCGCTGCAATCGCCGATATGCTCCCTCAGATTTCCAGCTCGTGTAATCAGCCCAAAGCCTTCATAAGCGCGGTATTCTTGGTCGGGAAGACCTCACCAGTCCCTCCCCACCGAATTCCTCCAGCTTATCCGCCTCGCACTTTTACCAATGCCCGGAGCCACTAGACACAGCGGTCGTGACCTTGATATGACGTCGGACGCCATAGATGATGGTGGGTCCTCGGCTAATTGATCTTCTATACCCGTCTCACCCACGCTGTTTAGTAAACGTCCTGAAAGGCAAGTTGTGGGACGATGGGTCCGCCTTTGACGAAACCAAAGACAAGAGCCGATTCCGCGACTATGACTCGGCCTGTGACCGGGTCAAGGCGTTCTACAAAGAGCAGCACGGTTGGTTGACGGCGAAATACCCTGGAAATATTTATTGATAAGCATCACAGAAAAGCAAACAGTCGAATTCAATATACAGGCGCGAGTCGATTTTAAGAGCAAAAAAAGAGCTCGGATGGGTGTTTGGGAGGCCATTGAAATGCTCAACACTCTCGTCGATGATTCGGATCCCGACGTGAGTTCTGGTCATCACCACGGACTGCTTACCTCTCAACCACATCCCAGACGGATCTATCACAGATTGGACATCTCCTCCAGACCGCTGAGGCCATCCGACGTGATGGCAAACCCGAGTGGATGCAGGTTAGCCGACTAACGTCTCTATCGACCTCATCTCACACCTCGAACGCAGGTAACTGGCCTCGTCCACGATCTCGGCAAATTGTTGCTCCTGTTTGGATCGGAGGGTCAATGGGATGTCGTTGGTGTAAGTCCTCGCCGCCCCTGATTCACAACCACGTTTCACTTACCGCCAATATCACAGGACACCTTTGGTAAATATGATTTCATCCCCTTTCTGTCACGATCTAATAGGCATCAAATTAGTTGTCGGCTGTCAGTTTTCGGACAAAAATATATATCCGGACACATTTGGAGGAAATCCCGACTCCAAAGACCGTGTTTATTCGACCGAATGTGGAATTTATCAGCCCCATTGTGGCCTTGACAATGTCATGTTGTCATGGGGCCATGACGAGGTGTGTTTAATTTTTCTGTTGCCCTGCGACCCGTCCTTAATACATTTGACGCCCAGTACCTTTACAATGTCTTCAAAGACCAGAGCTCCCTCCCCGCTGAGGCCCTTGCCATGATCCGATATCACAGCTTCTACCCTTGGCACAGGGAGGGTGCATATTCCCATCTCACCAATGAAAAGGATGCCCACATCCTTGCCGCAGTACGGGCTTTCAACCCTTACGATCTCTATAGCAAAAGCGACGAGCCCTGTGATCCCGCGAAACTCCGTCCATACTATGAGAATCTCATTGCGAAATTCTTCCCCCCCGTCCTCGATTGGTGATCCCTCGCACCAATACCTCGTCCATCTATAACACTACTGATTTGATGTCTTTGATGTCTTACTATCGCACTTGCTGTGTTGGCACTCACCTAGATCTTGTCACTCCTATTATTTGCTACTTATTTTGCTTTCTACTAGACAAGCACGGGTTTATCCGTGCCATCACTACACACCATTAGACACATTGTATCTACTATATACTCTTCGTTTAAAAGCATTCGCATGACCAATCCAAATTTTGATTTTGGGATCATCAAACGAGATCACAAGATGAACGAACACTGACAATTTAAAACCTATACTTGGATTTCAACCACCACTATCACATTAGATTCCGATGGCTGCTCCAGAGAGCACACTTCCATACCCCCCGGTTCATAAAGACAAGAAATTTGTTGTGCTATCTGATTGGTCAGTTCAGATCAGCGCTCTCCACTAGCGGCTTGGGCTCGATGGTCTGATTCGCCTGCAGGGATGGCACAATTACGACCTACGACTCCAACGACTGTAGGTTTCGGGTGCATTCAGTCGCGCCGACTCCCTGATCGTAATATACAGACATGACCGACAACCTCGGTTATGGTAAAGCGAAGCGGCGTGAGGGAAATCTGGAGATTTTAGCTGGGAGGGTCACCTTTCGGTGCTTTTGCTTGCGTTTCACTCATCCTGGCCGCGGATTACTCATGTTGTGGGAGCCATTAGTGATGCCTTCCGGGAGATGCTAGAGAGCGTGAACGCCAACGGGCACACCTTCACGGAGTGCACCGAGGTCCTTAGACAAAGTACTAATCTATTTTTTCCGTGTTGCGTCGTGGTTATTGATTGATTTTAGATATTAAACTGGACTCTGGATTCAAGGAATTTTATGCCTGGTGTAAAGCTAACGACATCCCTGTTATTATTGTGTCAAGGTGAGCGCCCGTGGCTATTTGGATCGCTCCAATGGACCCAGGGGGCAGGCCATTGATTCTTATATCACAGCGGCATGGCCCCCGTCATTCGGGCTGTTCTATCCAACCTCGTGGGGGAGCAGGATGCCGGGGATATAGAGATTATTGCCAACGACGTAGAGGTCCACCCGGATGGGAAGTGGGACATTAAGTTTCGGCATCCTTCAAGGTAAGCTCCACTATAATCTGACTGAGGAGCCCAGGTCCTGATGGACCATCTAGCGGGTTTGGCCATGACAAATCCCAGGCAATTCTTCCCTACCGTGATCTTGCCGATCCTCCCGTATTATTTTTCTTTGGGGATGGCGTATCAGGTTGGTTTCATTTTGGCAGCCCCATACTGGGCTTCACTCATATTCGCGCTAGATATATCCGCCGCCAAGCACGCCGACTTATTATTCGTCAAGCAGAAGCCGGATGGGGAGAACGACCTTGCTGCGTATTGCGCCAGAGAGGGGATCAAGCACGTTTTGTTTGAAGATTTTTCGAAGGCATTACCTCTTGTTCAGTCAGTGGTCGAAGGCGGGCGTTCGATCGATCAGATTGTTACAGAGTCCAAGACCTAATCCTCGAATTGATGTGAATATAGATTCGCTTTATATCGACGCAACATAGAGCTGGTGGAGGAATTTATTATTTTATCAATTGATTCGAGCCACGGTGGGTATTCACCGAAACAAAATAAGATGTACTGCGGTGAGATTTCCGGAGATAAGGGTGGTGGAGCGAGTGAGAATACAATAAGGACGGTCATGATAAACTATCCCATATTTTTTCATTCATTTCCACAAGAGCTTCACCAACCCATCCACCTAGCCTACTCCAGGTCTCTGGGTCTGGATGCCCGGAGCTAGACCGCTCTTCAATCCCATACAATACGACGGCAATACTCAGGACCAAAACGGCACCAGCGAGCATGAACCTTCTCCCCTCCATATTATTAAACCGTATGTTCCTGGATTGTTTCTTCCCCGCTGGGGATTTCTGGCCGGCAGCATCGTCACCCTCTTTCGTGCTTGGAACCTCCTCGACATATGGATAAACGATCAGCTCCGGATGGTTAACCATGAATTCGGCTGTGGAGTCAGATGGTAGATGCGACGGATTTTCCGACCACGTAAATACGACGCTTTGGGGACCCATTATAGAGGCGAGATGTATGCTCGGGTGGTTTGGAGGATATTTCGCGTATAGCTGGTCCGCTTCGGCGAGAAGCGAGGGAAGGGATAATTTCGGAGGACGCTTAGGGTATGGTGGCGGTGTCGTGGTATCAGATTCCGCGCTCTTTTCCATATCCGGCGATTCTGGGCACGCCTCCTTGGGCGAGTCATTCCCGAGCCCTACAGTAAACTGGGGGGCATCGTAGGCGGTCGGCTGGGGCTTTTCCCGCGCATCCATGCCCAAGGAGGCTGCTTCGGGCCCAGGCTGATCTGGCGGCAAGTGAATCAACTCTTGCTTTTCACCAGGGTAATCACCGCCAAAACTACTTGGTTTCCTATGAGATGATTCGACCACTGATTCCTCCGCCAGGCGTTTATCGGGGGATCATTGCTTAGCGGCGGTAAACATTGGTCGGTGAGGTCGGGTAAAGTGCAGAGAAGAGAATGAATCATGCCATCTTCGTCCTCTTCCTCGAGTTGCCTCACCTCGGCCTTTCTAGATAATATTAACTATACACGCAAGTCAAATCCGGAGCGAGTAATTCGATGATTAGTCAAGCTTACCGTGGCAGCAAGATATACAGTAACAATTGGCGGTCGACACAGGAGGTAATCAAAAACGTGTTGGATAAGCGGAAGCGATGGCATATCGTGTGAGAACAGGGTAAGGAGGTTCGACAGTGCGAAAAATGGCAATTGGGAATTTCTGTTGGTGATAAGCTCATGAAACGCCGTCGGGGGCAACACAAATACCGTTCAAGGAGCGCTGCGTAATCGGGATCGACGAGTCGTAAAAGATTTCGCAGTGCCCTTAAGGGTGCAAATTTGAACTCGACTATCGAAACCCAGGAAACCAGGATGGGCGTACCGTAGCAGGCCCAGTACAGGTTCTAGACCGGAACCCATTGAGTCCCGGACGCGGTGAAGACTTAGCTTCTCGGCGCAGCTCAACTGCAATTCCGGTGGGACAGTGAGAAATAACACCGTTATAATATCATGGTATCCCTGCCAGGAGGTGAGTAGGGGGGAGGGGCGGGAAAATAATGGGTGCCAACTTGGAAATAGTTGAGATTTGGACGTTTACGGAAAATCGAAACCACAAGCTCAAACAATTGCTGTTGCAGGTACTCCCTGTCCTTTACATCTGTCACCATGGATTGAATTTTTAATTACGTGGTGAGGGTATCCGTTGACACCTAGGTTCACCTACTGGGTAAAGAACGAAACTCCGGTCTGTGTCAAGCTTGATCTGGCGTTCGTCTCGGTGAGGCGGCGACGATGTTGGTATTTCGGTTTGTGTATTAGTGCTGGTGTATTGCTCCCGCTCGGGATCGAAGGAACGCTGTAGGGACGATATTAACGGAGGGGGTACCTGAAGGATCCGCGGCCTGGATAGAATGGGTATTATATCGACATATTCTCTGTATTAGTTTGCGGTGCATACCA
Source organism: Infundibulicybe gibba (assembly GCA_015501065.1). Lineage (NCBI taxonomy): Eukaryota > Fungi > Basidiomycota > Agaricomycetes > Agaricales > Omphalinaceae > Infundibulicybe > Infundibulicybe gibba. Next base: position 6,930 of record JADNYI010000088.1, on the reverse strand, counting down.
CAAGTCCGCCTGTCCGAGCCGAATCCTCCCGGATTTAGAGAACGCTTTCGTAGCTCCTGCCAGTCGAAATCCTGTGGCTGGGATGTGAGGGAGGACATTAAGAGCACCCCAGTTGCTGCAAGTTATTGGAAATGTACAGTATGATTTGCGAAATGGCTGGAAGCTTTCGCGTCTAGAGTGGTGTATGGTACACGGTAGTAGTAGCACACCGCCAGACTGTCACGGTGGGTCTCCAAACTTCGGGCTATTTAGTGCACGTGCATCACAACTTCAATCCGGATTCCGCACACGCTCTGTTGACATATTATGCTCAATACCAATGGTCCTCTGGTCTCCAATGAATTGTGGCTACGCATTTCCACCTCAAGTCTGCACAACACACGGGTCGATAAATCGGAAAGTGAATAGTAATTTTGATCGCATCCATCGAAATTCTAACACCAAACCAACCAGGTCAATCGAAGGATACTTTACAATATCAATGCGCCATTTCATATACCCATTGGTGACTATAGTCGACACAAATCCGGGCATCAGGTTTGGGCACCAGGGAATGAGGGAATGTCCCCCAGGAATGTCCCCCATTTTTTGACCACCCTCGAATGTTGGGGTTCATTTACTAACAGCGGTCATATTTGGGCGGTACTCTCTTCAACCACGTTGCTTGACCAGCCTGCGTTGTTCGATAGTACAAGCTGATCGAGTCCACAACCACAATTTCCAGAATCCTCGGCGATTTCTCCCCACCCCGTCTCACGCATCCCGAAATTTTGCTCGACCCATATGACATACTCAATGGGTCTGTCGCCGATAGCTCAATTGCGTGTATATTTCCCTTTACTTTATCACGGATAACCCAGATCGATTCACATTAACATTCTTGTGGCGCCACCCACGATTTTGTGCGCCCAAGGCGGTGAATTGTTTTCATTCGTGGTTGTTATGGGCGGGTCTCCTAATGGGTTTCCTCTACGTCGAGTATGTAGTTAATTTGAAGGCATCAACTTGCCAGTACAGCACCCGAATTTTTATTGTATTATACTTAATAGCTGGATAATGAAAAGTCAGCTCGGCAACCGGCCAATTATAGCCAGGATGATCAGTAATGTGCCAACAACAATCTCCAGCATCCAAATCTTTCGAACGGCTTGTCTCGGGCTTGTTGCTCCCATTGACGTCGGCCATACAAAGTAGTGCTTGGCCTCCGGACCCAGCGACTGACCAACCTAGCTAGCCTACATATGGAGAAAGGGCACTCAAATGGGAATCTCCCTCGCTCTGGGATTTTGTTGTTCGCGTCAAATTCCATCGACTCGCTTGTGCCTTCAACACTCATATCTCAAGTTGAATCGCTATTGGATGGTCACCGAATCGACGAGGCAGTTCAGTTAGCGGACCGGCAACGGAGGAAGTTGGAGGAAAATATTGTGGTTGATGAAGACCAAGTAAGAGATCACCCTCCATTCACGAAACACTTTTCAGCTAAGATCATCGCGACAGGCAGACGAACTACGCTATGTCTATCAACGGATTGGATTTCAGTGTTTCGGCGAGACCATGTTTGAGGACGCCGGCATCTACCTGTTCAACGGAGAGGTCGACCCGCGTTTGGTGGTCAGCTATTATCCACACTTGCGGGGCTCACTATTCGCCGCCGATGATTCTATGGACGTATTCGCTGGGGTGGCAGACCGGTTGCCCACTGAGGTGTCAGTTGATGATATCAGTCAGTACTCTGTTCCCACTGTCCGTATTCGTCCCCTTTCCTCCCTTTTACTCCCGTTCATGGCTGAGGCCTCCATTGACTTTAACCTCCCTTTTCACCCCGCCGCATGTTCCAAATTTGGAACTGATATTAGTTGTGACGAACCTAGTCAGGAATTATCGCCACACCTCGCCCCCAACACCCGCTCCGCCCCACCTACAGTCGAGCTTCGCAGGATATTGGGAATGGCTGCCCAGGAGATGTTGTTAGTGTTTCTTAGGAAGTGTCGTACGAGGTGGAAGGTGGATGGCTCAAAGTCGGACCACCCCTCGCATGCGGTGAGTATGTCCCGCCAGTTTTAAACCTTCGACTAATACATCCATGAGTAAGGTCGTGGATACAGTTCTAGCAAAACTCTACGTCGAGTTCGAGAAGACCCAAGATTTCTATGCCCTGCTGCATGAGCCGAATCAGATTGTTGTTTCCGAGGTGGAGCACTTGTTTCAGACAACCGGCCAGTACAGTGCGCTATGTATGTTGTACAGGCAACGTGATGACGACCCCAAGCTCTTCGAGCTTTGGGCTAAGTGCGTTGGTCTCGCTGGCTTTCCTTGGTTTGACTCATAAAGTTCTTAGACTGATTGATGGCACTTGGATGGATGAAGCTGTTCCCGATCCACTGTCGGACATGATTGCGCGTCTGACCGAGAAGCGCGACCGCGCACTGATATACAAGTGGGGAGCATGGATAACAAAGTGGGATGTAGAACGCGGAATGAAGGTATTCTGATTCCGGCTCCTGCTGCATTATACCATGCAAACTTTACAACCCAGCTGCTCTTATCCCAAAACTCGGGAAAACGCAAGGAGAAACCAGAAGATGATATTGCGCTGCTTCATCAACTGCAAGGTGTCAACCCAGACGCCGGTGCAAGGTATTTGGAACATCTGGTGCTGGTTAAGCGATGTCCTGTGAGCCGCGCGTTTCATACTTACGGGAGACCTCTTATTCCATAGCACAGATACCAGATCTTCATGTGCAGTTAGCTGCAGTCTATCTCGATGAACTCGTTGATATACTCCAGGACGACTCCACTGTCAAACTTTGGCGGGCGAAAGGTGACTAGGCTCACCTCATTGTTGGCATTCAGTCTAACATTGTTGGAGCATCATCATATTCGTCTAGCCGGAATGAATCCTCCTTTGTATCTTATTTCGCATCAACCACCCCAGAATCAGCGCACAAACGCATCCGCCTAAAAACCATCCTCTTCCTCGCCGGCTCATCCCTTTATGATCTTGAGAACATTCGGAGTCGCCTTATCGAATACGAAAATATCCTCAGATTGGAGCTCGCGATTGTTGATGGCAAGGTGTGTTGCAATTTCCAAATTCTTGCCCAGAGTGATCGAGGCGGGGTCCACCGATTAGCTCGGCAATCATCGATCTGCCCTTACGGCTCTCGCGCGTGGTCTTCGCGACGGCTCCTCTGCGGAAGCTTATTGCATCTTAGGCGGCGATGTTGTTCCCACCGGTGTTGCCCATACCATTGCCGAGAACTCGGGATTACGGAATTGGGCGACCGCCCTATTCCCCCTTGTCACTGGTAAGGCGGGGCCGAATGCGGCCGCCCGACGCAAGGTTGTCAACGAGAATTTGAAGAGGGAGCTCCTTAGGATGCTTGTTGACATTTATATTGATGATGAGTTGAGTGGATTAAACCCACGAGAATTTATATCTCATCATGCACTACAGGAATGGAACAATGGACGCTGGTCGTCTGCTAAATTCACAAGCGATGAATCTGGATGATCTTGAGGTTTGGAGATCAATTAACCGCTCGTTAAACGTTTCTAACCGCGCGTGCCTTAGATCGTCTCTGTCCTACCCGACCGATGGCCACTGAATGTAACATCATCCTTTTTGACCCGTTCATTCAGACGGGCGCTGCACGCTCGCCACGAAGGAAAAATTGTGAAAACTATTAGTGCGGGACAGAATCTCGAGGTGCTATACGCTTGCAATCACATATCTGTCGCAAATCTAACGCTGGTGTTAGACGAAAGAGCGCACGTGGTTAATTTTGCGAGAGGATGGTATGACCCTTGAGGAAGCAGTTGAGGACGAAAATGATGGGTCATACGATGAGAAAGCTCTCACAGAAAAAGTCGCTATGCAGCTAGGCATTACCGCTAATCTAGGATCGCATCCTACTGAGAAGGTGGACTGGCCACCCCGGTCATGATATATATTTGACACTATTCCCGGGCTACCTCTCCCCTATAATGACCAGCCCTCCATCCCTTAATTCTACTATTATCGGCTCCCCCGAATGCAATATCGATGACATGGTGCATCGGTCAATCTGTCGTCGGGTTCTTTGGTGTTTCTGGTCACCCTGAGTGGATCTGCCTCCGATTATCGATAAGCTGTCCTTTCACATCTGTGCGCGATACCGTTTCACGGAGATTTTGGGAGATCCGACCTAACCAGAAGAGAGCTAGAGTTGCCCGTGAGTATCTCCGTTGGGGAACTTTCCGCTCGCTTGTCCAAGTAGTGCCTTTCACCAGACGATTGTCCCAGCGGGCCCATAACCCAGTAATAATGCGCATATCGGTTTGATGTGGGAGGTAAGGGCCGCCATGATACCACCGTTATCTATCGTTCTCTCGAAACTCGCCTTTGGAAGCCGGATTGGGGAGATGATGTTATTAGCGTTGTCATCTCATCGGCGGTAATTTTTGTTCCAGTATCGGAGCTTCTCATGGCCTGCTGCTACACACACCGCCCAAGCCCTGTGCAGACCCACAGACGCGGCGGGAGGCCAAGGTGTCGCGGTGCCTGTGTGCGTGTGCGGCCCACGTCGCCGCTGGATTATGGCATTTGACGCTCTGCTCAGCAAAAACGTGCCCAGTGTCGCTACTTCTCAGGTTGGGCTCCGAGGACTTAACCATTCACGGGGCTGGGCAATGGGCATCATCTGGATCGGGGCTGTGTCGGGGCGTGTAGGTGCACCAGATCCACAGCCAAAGAGGGCAGTCGGACCCTGCGGTTGCAGCCGTTGTTACGACTATTTGCGCCGGTTGCGGGACAGCACGTCGGATTTCTGATGGCTCGTTGTTATTGTTGCGCGCATCGCGATTCAGGCCTGCACCTGCTAGGGATTCAGGAGAGTGCTGATAATACAGTCGCGTCGGCCCTGCTCCTGTATGCGAACCGACGGCAGCTTGGAGCTTGGCGGCAATCTTTTCCGTTTAAAAGGCCCGTCAAGCGGCTGCGCGTCCCCACCTTTAGGCACCGATGGGTAAAGTGTAATGTTTAAAAATCGGGACTGTGAACTAACCTGACTGCCTCCATGTCAATTGTGCTTGCGCACATGTCCCTGCAAAACATTGTGATGCACGGTGGAGAAATCAGGGGAATGGCTTATGGTGATGAGTGTGCGACATGGTTCCTGAGCATGATCACTTCAATTGTATGTTCGGAGGAGGTAAGTACACGAGAATTGCGGTGAAACTACTCGACGATTCGACGGTACTTTAAGAAAACAGGGTCTCCAAGTGGTCGTGCCTATATCAGTCATGCGTCGGTAAATTACAGCCGCGTAATTTGGGGGGACACACCTGTTGTAAATCATTCTTGTCTGGCTGCGGAAGTTGGCGAGGATCATTTCCAGCACTATCGACAAGTTTAAAGTCGTAGCCGTCGAATAACAGAACCATTATCAATTTCATTTCCAATTTGGCAATTCGCATTCCTGCACATGGATGCCGACCTGGTTACCCGTGTCTCAGCGGCCGTCCGGCATGCAATAGGGGGGAACAATAGTACGTACCCACCCCCCAGCCCAAAAATCCCAACGGGGCCCTCTTGTCTTCTTCTCGGCCTGGAGAATACCTGTCAGGATCGAACTCCTCTGGGTTGCTGTAGATCTCGGTATTCCTGTGAACATCTGGAATGTGGTAAGCGAGGAAATCGCCAGACTTGGCCGTTGCGTGTGCAATTGGGATGTCGTTGGAGAGATTCCGGCGGAGCAGTGTCCCCGACATGGTGAGGCGAATAGTCTCCCGAATGACTACATCGAGCACGGGCAGCTCGTCTTCCCAGGCCTCCATGGGTATCCCGGAGAGGCGCTTGTGGAGAGGCTCCGGGGATGACGGGTTGGTGTGATTCTGGACTAAGGCCTTGATTTCCGCCGCTACTTTGGCTTTCCATTCGGGCTGAGTTCCAAGATGCAAGAGAGCCCAGCAAACTGCGAATACAACGGATGTAGGCCGATTTGTGTAAGATAATTCAAAAAATTACCGATCATGCCAGTATTGATAACACCTGCAAAGATGACGCCCATAACAAACTAGCAGGAGTGCAAGGTGAGGGATAAGGATTTTGGGCGGCAGGAATGACTTACCCCAACAATCACCTCATTCGATTCTCCCTCCGAGATGAGCAAATCAAATGCATCCATAGTTGGCTCGGGTGATTTGCGGCGCATATCTACGAAATTCGAAATGAGTGTATACAATTCCTGCGTGGCCCGCTTATTGCTCCGCTTGGCGGGGCCAGGGAACCAAGGGAGAAGCAGGGCTACGGGAGTGGCGCTCTTTTCAATATCCCAGTAATGTTGTGCAAGCCGTGTTATCGCATCTGTATCCTCAGAGAGCTCTCGACAGGTAGCTAGACGGATAGTCATTTGGAACACGAGCTTTCAGAGGGGCGGAAGTTGAGCACGGTAGAGACTACGGAAGGTCATGCCATACCTCGTATACCTCCTTGAACGGGTTGAGGGTCCCCTCCTTGCCCCAAGTCAACATTCGGCGGTTAACATCGTCAAATAAGGTCGGAAGGACTGGGGGGATGTTATTTTATAACGAAGGTAAATATATACCAGCCTTACCGCTTGCCACCCGGTCTCTTCTCAACAAATGTAGAAGCTTTTTGATGAAAGCGGTATCCCTGCCAGCTTCTCCCAGGTCCATATTGATATCACTCAGTCGGGGTGCACCCCCCATTAGAATTTGATATCCCTCGCCGAGCTGGAGCCCTGGGTCGTTGAAGAACACCTTCCGAGCCTCATTTCCCGACACGACCAGGACACGATGCTGGTAACATGGAATCCAGCGGCCCGGTTATTGAGAGAAGGACAATTACCTGAAGGACATTGAACCTGAATATTTTCTCGCCAGTCTTTTTAAAGTTTTCCCGGAGGAAATCGTATCGCTGGGTAA
>JADNYI010000879.1:0-12164 GCA_015501065.1 Infundibulicybe gibba | reverse complement strand
AGGCCGAATATATGGGTCTCACGCGCGCATCCCAACAAGCGCTTTGGATGTACTCATTCATGGATGAAATCGGTATGCCGCAGGAATTGCCAGCCAAGTTGAACGCCGATAACACAGCGGCAATCGCCCTCACTCTCAACACAAAAGGACACGCGCGTGCCAAGCATATCGACGTCCGCTATCACTACGTACGCGAACGCGTCAAGGAAGGCGACATCTCGGTCGAATATGTTCCATCCGCTGATAACCTTGCCGATATTCTCACAAAGCCCTTACCACGACCGGCGCATCAAAATATCTGTCGCGCCCTGGACATCCAGGCAGGCGGCGACGCCACGGGGTTGGGGGAGTGTTGAAGTAACACCCGTGACCGCGCCAGATACCATATGTGGCACTGCAATCTACGCGCGCGCTTAGTGCGGCTATCTCTTTCATTTTTAACTATTTGACTTTACTCCTACCGTTTCATCTACATCAACGTCTATATCACAGGCGCGGCTTCAACACGCCGCGCCCCCTATTTATTTTTCCTTTATATATTTCTGACTCAATACATACGCACCTCAGTTCGCTCTCACTCGTGACGGCATCTGAGGTCAGTACATACTTCGTTTACCTACAGACACCTTACTGATTATCTACCTACCTATAGCTTCTGTATTCAACAGGTAGATAATATATCAGTTCGCTCTCACTCGTGACGGCGTCTGAGCTTCTGTATTCAACATTGACACCAGATAAGAATGTTATGTGAGAGCAACGCTGATAGGCGGAAGGTAAGCCCGATAGTTTGGGAAATGCTCGTGGAAGTTTTCATATGATCGGGAGCCTAGAAGAGTGTCGACATTATAATTATGCGCGCGGATGCAGTCCAGATCATCTTCAGAAAGGCAGTACTTGACCCTCCCCCACCTAAGTCTGGGAATCCCTGGGAATCCCTGGGAATCTCCAAGAATCCTCAGGATTCCCTGTGGATTCCCTGTGGATTCTCATTCCATGAGGATTCCCTGTAGACTCCCTAGGGAATCCAGAGGGATTCTGCAGAGAATGCATAAGGAATCTATTTATAATTCTTTAAGGACTCAGATAAAAACTATTTTTATATACTACTACTCTACCCTCATCTGAATATTCTTATGATAACAATATATATTTAGGAATCAAGAAATAGTATTACAAATTAGATTACATCATCATCATCATCATCACTATCTTCTTCAATAATTGCCCTATTGCTTTCTGCTCTTCGTTTTTGTCGATTAATTACATATCTTGTATGATAAACCAACATCACATGTAAAAACCAATTGAAATTTCCAGGAGTCATACGTCTCAGGATTGATTCAAAACCTCCAACCCATGAATTCAATTGCTCACTAGCTTGTGTATTAAATGCTCTTTGATAGTATGGCTTTCCATACTTATCTTTTGCAACTACTACAAGATTTGGAGCTGATCCATTCAATGGTGCTGGGTTACACCATGTGTGGCAAAGATAATCAGTGGTCCGATGGTTGATATAATGATAAGAATCAACAATAAACCGACTTGTCCTACTCCACATATCCCAGCTTTTATTCACAATGCTTGTCCTGAGTACAAGACATGCTTTATCAATACAGATGTAGTCTGGACAGGACTCCTCTGTAGGATACACATCCTCAAGAAATTGCAGAATATTAGTAGGAGATTCAGCTTTATCAAACTTGGTCCAGGCAATTACTACACCACATGGTGCACAAATGGTTTCAACACAATAAAAGCATGAAGGACCAAAGTAATTCTTCCTCTCACACTCTGGTGCATCCTCATCATGTGGTTGGTTATTTCTCTGGAGGGCTGGCTGCCATTCCATTGATTCACCAGGTCTTTGGAGTATCCTACGAACTCCCATTAGAGTTTGCTGGCTATGCTCCTGTTTATATTTAGTCCACTCCTTCTGATGCTTCTTACATGCTTCAGTTTGATTGATTTTCTGGCCTTGGCAGCCATACACACGACAATGTGCACCATAGGCAATAGTATGAGTTGCACAAAATGCTCCACCACAATGATTATCCAGATCTTGTATGCAATCATCATATGCACAATGCTAGAATGTGTTTTAGTCAAATATACATTAATAATAGTAAATAAACTTACTGTTGGCCCCATAACAATTCCATCCATTACAACCATTTTTACAGGTGCATGGTCCATATCTACATCCATGTCCATATCACTATCCACATCCATATTATTATCCTCAGGGCTATAACTCTCAGTTGCCACAATAGGACTCCTGATTCTAGCCCAGGTACTTGCTGATTTTCATCCACACCAACCAAAGCAGCTGGATCTTGTTGTGGAATAAATTCAGGTTTCTCTTTGTATGGCTGTGTACACTCAGAACACTCATGACCCTGAGCAGATCTTATTTGCCCCTTTTCACCCAATATTGAAAATGCCCCAACTGTAACCTCCTTAATTGGAAGCTGATCTCTCAACTCCAAATTGATCTTTGACATAGAAGCAATAGATCGTATAGATTCCTGAACAAAGGCTTGCCAGATTTGACGACGAGTGACCCAAACCTTGCTAGAATCCATATTCCAAAGCTATTATTCCAATATTCAGTATATGCAGATGCAGATGCATGAAAACTATACATTCCACTAATCACTGCATTAGAGAATGTACATCAACCCATGTTGCTTGGCCAATTTTCAAATATTGGGCAGAGTTAAGATATACTTTAACAAAGCCATCTGGACCCTTTACTCTTCATGGTCTGCATAATATAGCAGTTACATTTGAACACTTTCCAGATAAAACATAACATTCTGGTAATTTTGACCCTTTGATGAGAGTCACAGCAGGCACATCTCTTGGTTTTGTGGCTTGTAAAAGGCCACGTGACTCACAGAGTGTATCTTCACAAGTAATTGAAGAAGGGCAAATTGTACGGACTGATTGGATATTTTCATAAGATACTGGCTTCAATTTAGCCAGGAATTTACCCTTGTTATTATAAGGAGTGAGTCCCAATATCTCAGCAAATGCATCAAGTTTCAATGCAATAGCAGTGATACATTTTTTATCTTGGAGACCTTATAATGCTCAGAGATAGAAAGAGCATTTCTGTATCCTTTCCCAATTGAGATTGCATCCACGTACTAAAGATTTCATCCATCCAGATGCTTGAGTTTTCTGCTCTCCCCTATGATCTGGGTTTTTTTGCCTTGCATGTAGATTTAGGAGATCAGGGTTATCAGTCAGGGTGAATAGAACATCAATACAGTTGCCAAGAAATCTTTGAACTGAAATTAGCAGTTACAAAGTCATTCATTACTGTGAATGATATGGCAGGAAATGGATTCTTATCAGCTGGTGTAGCACCAACCCCTGAAATCCCAAACCCCATAACTAAGCAGATGAGGATTGACACTCTCATCATAAAAGCAGAGGCAACAACAGATATAAGAGCAGCAAGAGCAGTAGATATGCATACAAACAAACTAGAGATAAGAAAGGCATAGATGATGTTGATGTTACAAGTCCCATATATTTTAACCTACCTGGTACCCCTCTTGTGGGATTTCTTAGCACCCATCACACTCTCCTTCCCCTTCCCCTTCCCCTTCCTCTCCCATCACCTCTCCCTCCTCTCTCTCTCTCTCTCTCTCCATCTCCCTCTCTCTCTCTCTCTCCCTCTCCATCTCTGCCTCAATATCAATCTCCTCCTCAACCTCCTCCTCCTTTTCCTTTCCCCCATCCTTTCCCTTCCCAAAGTCAACCCCATGATCCTCCAACCAGTTAAAAAGATCAGAAAAAACATATGCAGACTTCAGCTTCCCCCAGACCTCCTGATTACTTGGGCCCCTATCATCTCCCTTAACCCTTTGCAACCATTCAAGCATAATAGGGAAAGACTCCACATGAGGAAAGAGTTTGGTATAGGACTTGTGCCATGTGGTCTTGGAAACAAAGATCTCAATGAGATCAGTCTGCTTCAAAGGACCCAGTGACCACTGCCCATTAGCCTTAAGCCTCAGATACTGCTTCCAAGCCTTATGATAAGCCAAATACTTGGCATAGGCATCAGGAAGACTGATGTCATTCCTATCTGTTATCTTTTGAGTGATCCCAAGCCTGGTAGCCACCTCTCTTTTAAAATGCCCAATAGCATTAGCAGTGCTTGGGATAACCCAGAGGCAGCAACTGAACCCTCATCTTGAACAGATGAGAGATGAGAAGAGGGCACAGAAGAAGGAAGAGAGGATGGAATAGATAAACCACCAGTGCCAAAAGGGGTCTAAGGTAAATAAAACAGATTAGTAATGATATATGATTTAAATTATAATACATTACCACCAGCAACCTAAGAACATAGTGATTTTCCTCCCAAGACCACTCCACTTCATCATTCATATCTAGGGCATCATCATACCTGCCCTTTACCCCCCAAATTTCATCCTCCATATATAAATACAATCCCCTATATTTTGTATATTAATTAATGTATATATGATACAAGAGTAAAACTTACTTTGGATAGGTGCAAATCGCCTATATAATTCCTCAATAACTGGTGCAATGGTCTTGGTAGGGGGTGTCGTATAGATGTGGTTGGCTTGGTGGTGTGGGGGTCCACATCTGCTGGATTACCACGTGATGTAAAGACAAGGACCTTTCCAACACCCATTGCTGGGAAATCAGCATGCTTGGGGTTGTTACCCAGTGCTCCCCCACGAAAGATGCCACTGGTGGCCCTGGATGAGCCATGGTAAGGTATGTCTATGGTACATACATTGTTAATGGTAAGATCAATCAAGTAAATAATACTATAATATACTTACCTTCTTCATCTGGGTTGGGGATATTGGAATCTTCATCAACATCCATGAAATTATCTTATTATTCATTGAATTAAATATAATAAATAACCTATGTAAATTATATATCTTACCCTCATGCCCCCCTTCTTCAAGGGGTGGCCATACTGCCAGTGAGAAGGGACATACTGGGGGCCAGTGAGGGGGTTGCCATTGTCGTCAACATCACCATCGTCACCATCATCACCATTGCTGTTGCTGGTGTTGCTGGTGTTGCTGTCCTCATCATCATCCTTGTCCTCATCCTTGTCCTCATCCTCGTCCTCGTACTCACCCTTTCCCTCAGCACCCTCGTCGTGGTCCTCAGGGGCATCCGCGGTGGTGGTGGTGGTGGCACTAGTGTCGTCGTCCCCAGTGGTATGCTTGGTGGTGGTGGTGGGGGCGTCACGGTTGGTGGTGGTGCACTTGGTGGTGGCCGTGGGGGTGTTGTCCGTGGAGTCGGCAGCAGTGGGGGCCGTGTGGTCCGTGGGGGTGCGCTTGGTGGGGGCCGTGGGGATGTCGTCCGTGGGGTCCTTCGGGTCGTTATGGGTGGTGGCGCATTTGGTGGTGGCCGTGGGGGTGTCGTTGGTGGCGTCCTTCGGGTCGTTATGGGTGGTGATGCGCTTGGTGGGAGCCGTGGGGGTGTCGTCCTCCCAATGGGGTTCGTGGGCACCGGCATCCTCCTTGCTTGAGGATTCGGCGATGGTGGGGGGTGTTACGTCCTGCTAACGCAAGTCAATGAGTCGACAGTAAAGACTCAAGGACACTTAGCAAGGTCTGAAGTCTCCTGGGTCAGGAGGCAGTAGAGGGGGAAAGATATAAACGATTAAACGTAGCGAATACAGGAGTATGTAGCTACGTTTATATACAAGTGAGGTAGTTCGATGACTACGCACTAGTGACTAAGTTCGTGAGTATAGTAAGACATATGGGGGGTGATGACTGATACGAGAAGCGAGCTGACTGAGCAGCTGAGTAAGAACAATGAAGATAACAAAGATAGAATGGAGACCATGTGGTATAGAAGTAGATAAGGTGCGCATGATGTATCATCTGATGATGTAGCATATGGTGCATATCAGATGATGATGGGATGATGGTGGAAGTAATAGAAGCGTCTATGAATGATGCTATCAGTCAGATGTCCAAGTGGTGATGATCAGAGAAGGAAGGAATCGTAACAGGGGGGGGCGGTTGGTTGTCAGAGCGGCGGTCCCGCACCCCAGCGATGGTCGGAGGTGGGGGGATAAAGGCCGCCACCTGTGAGTGGCTGCAAGCTGGTGGGGCGATGGTAGCCCCACTAGCCATGAGCACGCGCTCGGTCCTGTGTGCACGTCAGCATACGTCAACAGGGATGGAAGGGGGGAGGACTCACCGAGTGGGGGGCCAGGGTGCCCCAGCCGCGTTGGCCTCTGCGTCAGCCGCAGCGTGACTCGCTGCAGTTTTCCTGCATCGTTGAGAGGGGCTGGGGGTTAGCTTGTGGGGGATGAGGGATGAGGAGACGCACCTTTTGGGCTGTGGACGCCTGCAGGCATCATCCGCAGGGGGGCGTGGAGGTTCGGATGCCCCCACGTCCCCTTCCGGCCCAGTCGTGTCGTTCCTACGGGCCCGCTTCTTGTCCGGTTGGTCCGTGTTCGACTGGAGGCATTTGCGCCCTGAGGATGATTTGGGGGGGGCCGGGGTGCGGATAAGGCCGCTCCACGTAGTCGATGGGGGAGCGGTGGCTCCGCTGGTGTTGCTGCAGGTCGCGGGCATGTCGTTGGGCGTGTGTGGTTTTTCGCTTGGGTAAGAGATGGAGGGGGGAAGAAAGAGAATGGGGGAAGCAAGACATGGCAGCCCCACCAGGCTTGTGTGGCAGCTGTCAACCGGGTCACGGGTGCCGAGTTAGCCAGGGATACCCGGTAACCTCCAGTGATAGTTACCGGTGATAAGCATGGTAATGGTTTAGCATCAGTTCGCATCTATTTCTAGTCATTGTAGCTAATTTCCGTACTTACATTCGCATCGCGCGACTAATGCGCGATCACTGATCGCTTCGTACGCGTGGAGATCGCGCTTTCGATGCGATTCAGATCGCATCTTTACCATAGTGATCGCATAGTTTCTCAGTATCTTACAGATTATCTTACATTACATACATACTGCCTCATGCCCGCGTAGCTCCGATTTATATAGAGTCGCATGTAGCTTGCATAATACAACTTCCCCTTCACATTAGAGCTCTCGAGTCTCGCGTTCATTCCCTTAGCTTGCGAAGATCTCCACAGTTCTTGGAGATCCAGGCCTTCACTGCACTAAAGACACCCACTCACAAACTGCGAAGCACTTGGTTTGTTGGTTTGCCCCACAGGCTGCAGTGTCCTATCACCGGGTATCCCTGGCTAACTCAGCACCCGGCTGACAGCTGCCAAGGAAGCCAAGGAAGCCGAGTAAGCGGCAAGACGGATTCCAGTCCGCTTGCATGAGGGGGTGTGGGTAGGTGCAATGCACACACATCGCATGCTCCACATATCACTGAACAGAGGGGAGTCAATGAAAGTCGCCTTGCCCCGAGTGATATTTATGTTTCACCTGGTTACATAGTGATAGTGGAGTGAAATCAAAATCACTCATATTTCGAGATGTAGTGGTTGTCAAATAATTTTCACCATAGGTATCAATTCACTGATAATTCATTCGAATCTGAGGGGAATTCGTAGTAAACTGAACGCTGCCCTCCTGGTAGATACATGTTATGTTGTAAATAAAACTAGATATCTAGGCTCGTGAGAGATAACGCCCTGATAGTTGCGGGGTGTCGATCACGCAATCGTCCCTCGATGGGTGTGGGGGCAGAGGACATGCGGGACGCTCGGGTTTCTCGCGGTTCGCGCTCCCCTGTTTAGCCTCGCGACATCGTTGCACATGTCAATTGACATGGCGAATGGGGTCGCGGGGGTTGAGGGGGTGCATGAGGTGGAAATAATCAGTCCCGTCTCATTTATGAGAGAGGGGGGCGGCGAGCGCGCGAGTAAGTATATACCTTACACACTCCCCCATCTCTGAGGGAGCGAGAAAGCTAGCACTCCGACACTCTTGCTTCCAAGAGAGGGAAGCTACAAGGGTGTTAGTGCGTATGTCGTACATAGATCATTGGAACGGATACGTGCGGCAGTTCGGAGGCGGTAGGGATGGGCGTGTTCGACTAAATTGCGGGGATATGTAGTAAACCACATACCATGGCTCTTGAGGTGCGGCGCGGGTGGGGGCATCATGTGTTGAGGGGGCAGAGGCCTGGCGGGCAGGCAGGCAGGCCGTGGACTATTGGTGGGGTCCGGGCATATCGTCTTCCCCTATTGCCGCAATGTCTTGCATTGACAGCCCCTGGGATAATCATTTTACCATCTCATTTAGTCATCTTGCAATGCTCCCGTGCTGCAACGTCGTCATCGCCTAGAGATCGGCGCGGATAGCAGAAAATAACAGCCAGGGCCAGATGAGGCTGAGGAAAGGAGCGCCTGGAGTCGGTGTGAGGGTCGTTCTGCAAGGCAGAGATCAGCCGCGTCTGGGGCAAGACGCAATGTGCGCACCTGGGGTTCCATGGACAGGCTGATTTTATCATCCGCTATTGCTAGCGGGGTGTGAGTGTGCAGACGCCGGGGGGTAGCAGGAGGACACATGAGCGGACAGATACCACACAAGATCAAGGTGTAGCTGCAGGGGCCGTGCGTGAGCGGGTTCCATACAGGTGTTGGGGTAAGCGAGTCGCTGATGTGGCATTGCGTGTCATAGCGGGAGAGGATGATATGGAAGGTCGGGAAGCGGGTGGGCGCTGCTAAAACATTGAGCAACATACAGAGGAGGGAGGAAAAGAACATGTTTGTCGTGTTCGTGCGTCCATTGATGTGTGGTGTGGCACGGAGGCCCGGGCCCCGGGGGGACTTGGAAAAAAAAACAGTTCAGTCGTGATCATGTGACGTGATTCGTCCAAGGTCTCACTGTCAGTCACAAATTTTCAGAATCGCGTATGGCTCGGGTTCTCAGCGCTCTTGGGGAAAACGATGGCGCCTGGTACGTGTGTGTCCTAACCACCCGGCCGTGCTCATGCTTATACCCTCTACCCAACAGCTAGCATCATCGAAAACGGGTTATGGCCCCTCATGCACATGCCCCTCCACCCCTCCTGTCTGCAGCATAGGCCGCCTACACGCCTACACGCCTACGAGTGCGACTCACATCACATTTAGGGGAGGATAATGGTACTCATGTGTTTTATGCCTTTGTATTTTTACTCAACAGCTATCCTCCAATGCTGCCATCCATGCCCACACCCACCGTTGCCCTCATCCAAACACCTCCATGGACCTCGTGATTGCCCTGTGTCCCGAAAACACTCATGCCCTCGCCCAAGCTGGCGTCCACCACCCCCATCCGCACCCCTCACCCCTGTCAGTCTCCCTGCCCTGCATCCCACCACCCCCATTGCTCTTGTAGACCGCAACATTCTCGGTCCTACCTTCCTACATCTGGATAACGTGATTGCCATCATCAACCACCACGCTGATGAGGGCCAGCACTCCAACATGTCCACTCGCAATGTTGCGCCCATGGGCTTCACCGCCTCTCACTTTACCGCCCACCTGCCCCCGGACGCCCTTCCCGTCCCCAGCATGGGCCGATGCTGCCTGCACATCCATAGACACAACCCCAGCTACCGCACTGGCCCTGCCCACTGGTGCCCCGTCGGGCACTTCGTTGCTCGTCGGCGGGCATCTACGGCTCAGGGGGGTGTCCCATGGTGGCATGCAGATTTTTGTCAAAACACTCACCAGCAAGACGATTACGCTGGAAGTTGAGTCGCCAGATACTATCAGCAGCATGAAAGTGGAGATTCATGGTAAGGGGGGGATTCCCCTGACCAACAACATGCCCCCATCGATGTTCCTTCATCAATATTTGTCCCATCAGCGCTCGCCCTCCGTTATCCTTACACCCACTGTTCCACACGGTGATGTGACACTGCGGCCAGGTGGCAAAACCAAACCTAACCTGTGTGTTTCGCAGTTTGCGAGTGGGTGTCTGTTTAGCAAGAGATGCCTAGCCCAAGTTCGACGAGATCATAAGAGGGCACTGCCCTAAACGAGAGTGGAATGCGGAAGCATGTGAGATGAGCTTCGAGCTCTAATGGGAACTTGTATTAATGGTTGTGGCTACTGTCTCTATATATCGGAGCTATCGGCCATGAGGTATGGTAAATATGTAAGGAAACTATGTAATGTAATGCGATCCGAGTGCGAAGTGCTGCGATCAACATGCGGAGACTACGGCTGGAATCGGAATTGAAGCGCGATCTCGACGCGTTTGGAGCGGAATGGGTGCGATCAGTACTGTAAGAGTGCGCCCAATGCGCCCAATATCAGTAGAGATGTGAGCTGCGAACCCCTAGACGATAAGCTTGCTTATCAACGGGTGAGTAACACCCTCATCCTCTCTGAGTATCGCCCTCCTCATCATGTCTCCGTTTTTAGTGCCCACCCTCAAACATTGTCGCTCTCGTGCTGCACCCCCATCACCCACGACCCCATCGTTTCACAGAAGTAAGTTATACCCCATTTCTAGTGTCTCCTCACTGTCTCCCTGTTTCCAGCACACCACGTTCAAGCCCCCTTGGGTATCATCGCACCCCCGTCCAAAGCCTATCGCCACACACCGTTATGCCCAGGACATTGCTGTACGCACCCTCAACATTGCTGCCTCCTCATGCCTGCGAGTTGCCGGCACACACCATTTTGTATGCCCGCCACATCGCTTCACAGCCATCCCCGGTCCAACACCACCGCGAGCATGCCCACCAGCTGAGAAGTGTAGCCCATAGATCTATTATATTATGTCCCTTGCAACC
This sequence comes from Infundibulicybe gibba, assembly GCA_015501065.1. Classification (NCBI taxonomy): domain Eukaryota; kingdom Fungi; phylum Basidiomycota; class Agaricomycetes; order Agaricales; family Omphalinaceae; genus Infundibulicybe; species Infundibulicybe gibba. Next base: position 1,430 of record JADNYI010000879.1, on the reverse strand, counting down.
TTTTTACTGGCTCCTTTTCGAAGTAGATACAAATGTTTTAATACATGAATAATTTATTTCATTTTAAAACCCATCTATCCCAAGTGAAAGTTTCAGTGAAAATCACCTGAATAAACATGGATAATGATGAGGGAACATAACAATAATCCAGGTCTTTTTTTAAGAAACTCACTCAGAATACAATGAAAGGGAATGAGTGACCCCTGGACAGATAGTACAGGAATCAGATTCTCTCAATTTTCATTATGGATGGTGATATTCACTCTGAATCAAATGAATATATCTCATAATTAAGCGAATATAATTTATTTCTGAGTGAGAGAATTAATGGCTTTCATTATCTATCCTTTGTTCAGTGTATAGGCTCGGCCGAGGTCATGGGGTGTCCCACAATCCATACCAAGCATATATAACGTGGCGCGCATGAGGCGAGAGCCAGGGAGGGGCAAGGTAAAGAGGCGCCAGCGCGAGCTTTGTTCAAGCGTGCGCGTGGCCCCGCCCATGTCATACTTGATTCCTAGATACACTTTAAATGTATTAGAATCCACGCGCTGTAGTGCGCCCTTGTATGCAGCGAGCGCGATCTGCGCGCAAATGTGCGGGAGCCTGCGCGTGTGTGCGCGTGTGTGCGTGTTGCCCCACTCATGTCAGAGATGGCTCCTTCTTGCACTTATAATGCATTACAGTCCACACGCTGTAGTGCGGCCCTGTGTGCGGCAAGCGTGAATCACGCGAAAATGCGCGCAAGACTGTGCTGGGATGTGCATGGCCCCGCGCATGTCGGCTCTTCTTCTGGTTGGTCTCCTCTGTGTATTGCGTCTAACGCGCCCTAGTGCGCCCATGTGCGGCCCACGCGCGGACGTCCTGCTTGGGGTAGGCCCTTAAGGAGGGCGTGGGAAAGCGCGCCAAGCCACGCGTTAGGGTCTAGATGCACTTAACAGAGGTGCTAGAGGCTTGGAAAGTCCGGGCTAGGGTCCTGGGGGCTGGAAAAGGGGAGAGAGGCTTGGGTTTCCCATATATCAAGGGATTCCATAGGGATTCCCATGGATTCCTTGTGGACTGTGGATTCCCTGTGGAATCCCTGGGGAATCCTTGTGGAATTTGGCTATGGATTCCACAGGAATCCCATGAGAATCCCTGTGGAATGTGGATTCCGCAGGGATTCCCCCTCATTCCCAGTAGGAATTTGGCAGAGACTCCTGCCAAAAATATACCCAGGGATTCCTGTGGATTCCCAGGGATTCCCGTGGATTCCCGCGGATTCCACCAACTTAGGTGGGGGAGGGTAAAGACCTCGTAAAGACTCAGGACACTTAGCAAGGTCTGAAGTCTCCTGGGTCAGGAGGCAGTAGAGGGGGAATCTGATAAACAATTAAACATAGTGAATACAAGTGTATGTAGCTATGTTTATATAGAATGGATGTAGTTCT